>CBVK0100086652.1:0-21544 GCA_900067695.1 Picea abies
TATATATGTGTGTGTGTGTGTGTGTGTGTGTGTGTGTGTGTGTGTGGACACACATTCGTAGCCATTTTCATTCTCCACGTTTCTTTCTTGCATCACCAATCCAACTACACTTGATATTAATCTAATTTTTGTTTCTCCTCTTTTTCTACTTAATCTAACTTTTGTTTCTCCTGGTTTTCTTCTGCTTGCATCAAGAATGGATATTAGTCTATTCAAGAACATAAGAAATTGTCATAGTTAGTGGATTCTACTTAAGGCACCCCACACCTGCATCTGATTCTTCATAGAATCTCAGGATCTCATATATGTATCAGATTCTTAGGATTTTAGTGTATTTTGGATTGGATCCATTTCTGGTATAAGTAGATTCAGATCCTAGTAGTTGGATGTTTTGAATAATTTTTACCATCGTTTTCTTGAACAAATTTACATAATAATTATTTTCTAACTTGTTCAAAATTTGAGCAATTTGTTCCCAAATGTCTCAGTTGAGCACTTTAGAATGAGCATTAGATTAGTTGTGTAATTTAGAGTGAGCATTAGATTAGTTCAAAGCGATGTCGATGCTTGAAAGGGCGTGCTTGCAATTTTCGTTTAGATCGATTCCAACGCACTTAATTATATGTCAGAGCTTTCATTAAAACAATTGTATTATTCATATTTCAAGGTGAATCTTTTTATTTATATTTCAAGGGTGAATATTTTTAACTTCTACTTCCACCTGTAAGTGGTGCACATTTTAACAAAATCCACTAACTTGAGGTTCTTTGGAGAATGACAATTTCTTCATTTTCATTTCCCATGGTGCACATTTTAACAAAATCCACTAACTTGAGGTTCTCTCAAGAATGAAAATTTCTCCCTAGAACTTATCTTCACTATCTTGGAAAATGAAAATCCATAGTTAGATAATCTGGGGGAAAGGGATGGTCTCCCTCCCATTTTCGAAAATAGTGCAAAGATATCCAAGTCTTATCAAGTGTCAGCTTCAACCTCACTAGATTCGCAATATACACATATTCCAAGACCGAGGTGGTGCGGTTATGCACTTACCTGGGCAATGAATTGGCTTTGTTATTGAACAATTAATTTTGTATATATATACACACCATGATCGTGGATGCTAAACACAATCATACAAATATCTATTGAACTAAATGCATGAAATCAGACAAGCAGTGTTGTTCTGTGTTTATCTTCTCTGTAAAAAATATCTCTTAGTTATCTTTTTGTTTCACCAACTAGGTAGTTTGGTTTAAGCTTGTTTCTGTCAAAAATGTTGACAGTATTGAAGAGATTCGTGGCGCAAGGCCCTAAGGAGTTGACGAGCCCCCATGTTGATGGGGATGTTTTGTCTTCTTACTTTTTTTCTTTAATCTCTTCTTTTGTAGATCTCTTCTTATAGTCGATGATTCTTGAATGGCAAAGATCGTTCGAAGTTGTAGATGACATGCATCTTGGATAATGTAGCCGTGTCGTATATTCAATAAGAGTTGAAAGAGAATTTCTTTGATCCTCCTAAATTTCTACTTTGATGTCTCATTATCCAGGAATGTCGTTGCTTTTAGTCATTGGAAGTGATTGAAATAACCATCCCATTGTTGCAGCATAGATAAATCCCTACTTCGAGACATGCACACAATGAATGCATATTGTTCCTTTGGGTGCAAACTTTAACAACAAGAATGAATCTCAATTGATATCTTCATCAATAAATTCATGAACTCTGTTTAATAATCGATTGAAACCTTAATATTAGACAGGAACATTGCCACATGTGACTTGTTAAGTTAAGATGCCATTCCAATTAAATAATCACCACTTTGATACCTCTTCATGAAATGTTGTTAATTTGTCCAGCACTATATAGTATTTTTTGTTAAAGTATCATTCTATATCATGGAAACAAATAAATATATATTTTCTCTTTATTTCACGAAAAGGACGAGCAGTGGCATAGTGGCAACCTGTCAATTTACCAATTATTTTAACTTCTAAAAATGTTGTTACTGCTTTACTGCTTTTTTCTATGGGCGGTGGGTCAAATTACTTCTCTTTTTATGGGTGGTGGGTCTTTTAGTACATGCTTTAATCTCTAATCAAACATTAATTTTATGAACTCTGTGCAACCTTTGTCAAAGCTACCGACTAACCCAGGGCCGGTCCGGGCCCTCTGAAGAACCATAACCATAAGCACAAGCAATCCCTTAATTTTATGAACTCTGTGCAAGCTTTGTCAAAGCTACCAACTAGCCCAGGGCCGGGCCGGGCCGGGCCGGGCCGGGCCCTCTGAAGAACCATAACCATAAGCACAAGCAATTCTTTGTGGTATTTCTTTCTGGAGTGGGCTAACTTGGGAGTAATCTTTCTTTCCTAGTTACTTTTCCGGCAGGTTTTTTTGGGGGTGTGGCATTAAATTTTCGGTCAATCCAGAACTTTGATTGCTTTTATGAGCATCTGGGTTGGTTTAAAATGGGACAAAACCCCTGGAATAAAGTTCTGAAATGCGTGAAACTTTAATCCATGCTAAACTCAGGCTACCTTTAAAAGTCTGACCGGATTCAGACCCATTTTTTTTGCCTGAAAACCCAATCTGTTTACTCCCAAGTTAGCCTACTCCTTTTCTTTCTTAGCAATAAGAGTGACCAGTTTCCCTTCCCAGTAAATTAATGTTTTTATACTCTCAAGTCTGTATATATAAATGCTGAATGCTACATCCCAAGTATGTATATATAAATGCTGAATGCTACATCCCTGTAATTTTGTGTATGCAGTTTGGGTATCATTCATAATTATTGCTTTAATGTATGTAGAGTTTCATTGCTTTATTGTATGTTGGGTATCATTTACAGCTATTTGCTTTATTGTATGTTGGGTATCATTTACAGTTATGTGGTTAATATGTGTTGGGTGTCATTTACAGTTATGTGATTTAGTGTATTGAGTTTCACTTAAAAAGTTTTAGGTAGATTTCGCTGTTACTATACTATGTGTTTTACCTATATCCCATCAAATGCCAAAACTTGCATAGCATCAAAGCTGCTATCTTCTGAAAATGGAGGAAATTGAGGTGGGAAACACCTCCTTTATTCCGCGTGGGATACTGCAGAGCATGAGCATTGAGCAAGGAAGAAGATCCCAGTGAGTCAAGGTGAGAAGTTTTAAATTTTTTTCTTGGTTTTACAGTCGAGATATATATGTGGGATTCTTGGTCATGCCAAAAGCCCAGATGCACATTCTGCGTCGATATCTGAAGTTTGACAGAGTTTGCTGTCATGTATTAACAGATATGGGAACCTATACAATGGAAATTGAGAACGAATCTTTTTCAATTTAGTTTTAGATTCTTCCTTCTTATATGAATCCTTTCCATATCAGAAGGAAGAATCTTACATATGGACAATGAAGAATCTGAATAAGTTTTTCTTTCTAAGTCCTTTGAATGAGTTTTTAGAATCTAGTACTGTTGATCGAACGAAGTCTTTGGACAAAACATCATCCACATAAGCGTCCAAGGTAGATCTCCATTCTCCAACTTCTGATAATCTGACTTCCGGAAACAACAACTCCACATCCCTTTTGGTAGATACTTTCCAGTCAGCAGCCGGAGTACCGATCTTCTGGCATGCTTGAAGCAGATTGAATCAAAAGCTGAGGAAGTTTCGAGTCTCTGATAGCCTCCAGCTCCCAGGAAGGATCTTTTGCACTTCCGTCTAAAAGGTCCATCAAGATCATCGAATCCCCTTCAATCTTCAGATTTTTCACTTTGAGTAATTGACATACATTCCATTACGGCCGGTTGTTAGTGGAAAACCCTCTGAAACCCTCTGAACCTGAACCAGCACCACCTGACTATGGTAAGCCTGGGTTGCATTTTGAGGCACCATCAATTGATTGCTTTTTGAAAACCATCCATTGAATTTAAGCCATCCCTTCTATAGGGTTTCCATTCATGAATTGAATTTGGGGGGCTCTGCCAATGCGATCAAAACTGGGAAGGCAACTTCAACAATCTCAACAGCCTGTCATCCGTTTGAAGTATATGGTGTGATATAGTTATAGATGATTTTAGGAGTTAAATTTAGCAAATAGACTATTTTATCATAGTTTTTTCTAAAAAAAAATTTACTAGTTTCCATTTTTTCTAAAAACAATTCACCCAAATTCTAGAAAATTTAATATTTTTATCAAATTATGGCGAAACATTTTACATTTTACATGTTAAAAACTAGTAAGATTAACTAAAATTTTTACATGTTAATATAAATTTTCATGCTTAAAATTATCCCTTCTCCACCTTTTTATCTTTTCAGAGGCTAACCTCTTTTCAACTGATGATTCTGAGATTTCTCACCTTCCAGAGGAACCAGTTAATGAATCCTGAGGCCATGGACCATACAGCCTTTATATATATCAAACGAAGGCTATCTGAGTTCTTCTAAACATTGCGTTCCCTTTCAGAGTTTTTCTATATCTGAGAGTGCTTTTTGCCCAGAAAAAGCACTCAGATATGAATTTTTCCACAGAAAACCCAATGTATATATTTAATTTGCAGCGAATCTTTGTTAGGCGCGCTAAAAAGCTGAAGACGCTGCCCTGACTTCTTGCAAAAATAATACTCAGTATTATTTCCACCTGTAATGCGCTGCAATCCCATGTAATAATCCATTGGTAAGCTGCTCAATTATATGTAATTTGACGGGTATAGTTTTGGGCAAACATATAATTTGAGCGGGTCTGATCTTTGTGCAAACATTATGCACTTAGTAACATATTCATTAAGGTGTGTTGGGGTATATTTTTTATTTCTTACTAAATTTTATTATTAGAGAATTAAGCTGATGAAATTAGGTAATAGGTAATAAAAATTAGCTATTTTAACAATGAAATTATGTTATTTCAAAAATTCTCACATTGTAAATAGATTTTTAAATAGATTTTTAAAGTTCTCATTCACTTTGGAACAATTCTATTCTGTAATTTTAACTGTCAAAACTTGTAATTTCAATAATTTGTGTAAATTCCTACCAGATTTATAAAGAAAATCTACCAAAAACTTGTAATTTCAACATTCTGTCTAAATTCCTACCAGATTTATAAAGAAAATCCAAAAAAAAAAAAAATGTTTATAAAATGTTTATTCCACATCCCAATATATACAACATTAAAGAATTTGTTGTTGGATGCTTATTAATTACTTGATTTTTAGGCTACTTCAACATTCAAGATTGTGTCATGTGAATCAACTAAACTAAAATGTAATAATTTTTCACATTTTATTTAATATTTTAACAAAATATGTCATCTAAAATGACCAATGGAATGTGTATTTTATTTAATATTTTTTTTGTTACAAGAATAGATAGAATTTGTATTAGAAAAAAAAATGTCTCTAACAGTTAGGACCAAATATAGAGTTTAAGTCAAGACGATAGGTTTCAAATGTAAAACTGAACTAAATTCTATCCAACAAGGCCAAGACCATAGGTTTAAAATGTAAAACTGAACTAAGTTCTACCCAAAAGGGCCAGAAATCTGAAAAAACCCTATTCTATCTTTGCAAGAATACTTCCTTACATATTGCCTAAGCAAACAAACTACTCAAAGAAACTTATTAAAAATAAAAAGAAATACTAATTGCTTTGTGTGTATTAAGATTCTAATAATTGATGCTTCTTTGCAACCTTCTCTTCTAGGACCCTATTATTTTGTTTCTTTTTATTTACAACTTGAAAAACACTGCCTTGTCTGAGTTCTAACTTGGGGATTTGTAGAGGGTTCTTAGAGGCTCAGGTTGATTGTCCTATAGGAGAAGAGTCTGGATGAGAGGGAGGATTCACCACACTATTTGGGATACAAAAATGGGACACAATGTGTTTAGTGAGCTTCTTTATTGAATTTATTTGGACAAAGACCTCCAAATTTTGGTGACATTGAAAACCTATAAATGCGTCCACCTCCTTCTGCCAATTTCTCAAATCTACTACATGCCCAACAATTTCAATAGCACAATTTTTTCTTGCTACACTATTTTTCTAAGTTTTTTGTTCAAAATTTGATTTCTACCATTCCCATTTGATCCTAACATTGATATTACCACATTAAGCATCTTCCGCATCTTTCATGTACCACTTGATACCTTTCTTGAATTTCCCCAATTTGAAAGGGATGCAACTCCACCTGCTACACTGACAATGCACCATCCTACTCCAAATTAACAAAGAAACTAGAATAAGACTAAGGCTAATAGAAAAACAAGAGCATGAATTCAAATCCAAGGTAGAGGAGTTCCCTCTTAAGCTCAAAACTAGAAGAAATCAAAGTAAAAACATAGATTTATCGAAATCCCAAAAAGAGCCAGAGTAAGCGCATGTCTCGTCAATGCAATCCACATTGAAATTCCAATTGGACTGTCATGGGGTTCTTAATACTTCCCGCAAGTGGAAAGAAAACTGAAGTAATGAAAGACCGCCAGTTCATAAATGCATGTGGATTGAAAGAGGGGATATTTAATGCATATGTTATCTCCCATCATTTCTAAGATTGCGCTATGGGGTGGGGGGAAGGAACTCCCCCTACTTATATGATATGCCCCAAAGTTTAATTTGGAACCCAAATCTCGTGGAACATCAATACGATTTTAGGCTCACCATTGGCATGTTTTATGATTGGGTTTAGTTTGGATTAATATTTTTCTTCTAATTTTATATTTTTACTGTGAATAATTTTATAAATTAATAATTATGAAATAATGATGGTTTTTAAGGCATAACTTACAAGGATTTTTTTTTTTAAATTTAATCTAAATGTTGGATTTGAAGTTTAAGTTTTGTGATGACGTTATCTCTCCAATAAAAAAATATGTGTTTTTTCCTTAAAATTTTATGTGATACATATATCATTAAAATCTTACTACTGTAATAACATTTTTTTATGAATAAGATTTTATTTTGCATCAATATTATCTTCATTTTATGTGGATACATTGAAAAAATATAGTTCAGAAATGAAATTTTTTAATGTGTAATCAAAATTTTAATAATATTTAAGAATTTAAGCACAAAGTTTGAGCTATTTATAGAATAAAAAACATAACACAAACTTTTATATTTTTATGGAATTGTCACGTAACATTTGAGAAATTTTGAAGTAATAGTTGTTAAGATGTTGATAACATTGCAAAGTTCAAAATCTAGTTTGTTGTACTAAGTCTATCTTTAATTGCAATTGCATTTTGGATTTTGGTATTTTTTTCAATCAATTTTGTTTAAAATTTAATTAGGAATTGTTGGAATTGTATATTTGAGTAGTTGAGTTTGTACAATTTAAGTGTTTTATGGGTTTTCCAAGCAATCTATTTATGTATTTAAAAATGCAATTTAAGTAACAGAAAATTGCAATTTCACCAACAAGTGTATGGCCGGATTCTTTTGATGATAATTACCAAAAAAATCCAAAACATACAATATTGAAACTATGCCATTTAAAAAGTTTTTTTCTTTTTCTTTTTTTTTCAATCAAAAATTCAACCTCCACAATTACTTTGATCTAAATCCTTTAGGAAATCATAAATTACTTATCTACTGCAAGACCCTTACCATTCAATAAATCTAGAATCCATAATTTGTTATACACACAAAGTAAATTTTAGACATTCAAATACTATTATATACATCTGACTTTATTCTTTATCTTACATTAATTATGCTCATTCTTATGTTTTTGAAATTCTATAAAGATCAAAGAACAAAAGAGGTATTAATTGCACACTAATATTAATTTATTCTCTTAAAGTGAAGATTCATTGACTTTAGATGTTAGGAAAAATGTCTTTTTTCTCTTTTTACCAAAGGGGAGTAGGTTGATGCCACCTATATTACCCTCTAAAGCTGTAACCCAGGCCACTCTCTTGATGACATTCTCTAATAAGCACTACGTACAAACGTCTGCATGACATTCTTTCTGCTAGTCCAATACCCATTCTTTCTGCGAGTCCACAATAGCCACTTCTGTTGTTGAAATAATTAGTTGGATAAATTCTTAAAGCTTTTCCTTTGATTGTTTCTCAATGATCTATCATACTTCCAAGTCCAATGGTAGTGTTTGAATAACCTGTGGCAACTCTGCTGATGTATTCTTAACGAATTAAAGGCTTAAAGCATCACAAATCCCAAAGATTTCTTTAGTAGTTGCAGAACTTAAAAGGATTAAATTTATCTACATAATTGTCCTATTGAGAATGAGAAAACTTGACTTTCTGGAACGCCATTGGAATTTTCACTCACATGTATTTCAATATTTATCCAGTAACATGTTTACAGTATATATATATATATGATAGGGACAAATAACCGAGGTGCTTAGTACATCAACCAGTTGGCCTGGCCCCTCCCTTAATGCTTACAAAGTTGGCTACTGCCTGGCCCCTCCCTTAATGCTTACAAAGTTGGCTACTGTATACTATGTTTTATATTTTCATAGTTATGAAAATTCTTACTGGACAGTATGGGTTGCCTTCTTTATTTGGAATCAATGAGAAGGCGGAGTGATGGAGTTTGTAGAAGAGCAAAATGATAGCCGTTAGGCTATCATTTTGGAATGAGAAGATCCAAGGTCCAGCCGTTAGGCAACAAGTTTGTATATTGCGTTTCTTTGGAGGTGGAGCTCTATATTGTGGTTATAGAGCGCCAAGAATAGTGCCAATTTGGGAGCTTTAATGTTTTCATGGATTACATACATTTCAGGGTGAATTTTCCCTTAATTGATTCTCGACATTATCCTGTAATTGACATGTGATGGCACGGGATTAATTGCTAAATTCTTTGCAGGTTTTCTCTTGTATTTAAATATGGATTATGTTGTGCAAGATCCAGCTATCAACAGGTCCAACTCTCTATTGGGACGTCCCTTTACGAAGAGGAGTATCAAGCACTACTCCAACTCCCATCAGATACTACTAGTTGGGGAAGGGGACTTCTCATTTTCTTTGGCTTTGGCCAATGCATTTGGGTCTGCAGAAAACATGGTTCCCACCTCTCTTGATAGTAGAGGTCCAAAATCTTTTCTCCAAATTTTGTAAGTCTTGCTTTGGTTGTTTTTATCCTATATGTGCTTCTGTTTAACTTGTATTTTGTTTCTCTCTATATTTATGCCCTTGATGCAGAGAAGGTGCTACAGTTGTATGAATCAGCCCATACAACACTGTCAAATTTGGAGGGACTTGGAGCAACGATATTGCATGGTGTTGATGTAACGACAATGGAGAAGCACGATATCTTAAGAAGAATGAAGTTCCACAGAATTGTCTACAACTTCCCTCATGCAGGTTTCTATGGAAAGGAAGATGATGAAAAAGTTATCAAGTAAGTTTTTTAAAACCTTAAATGGTTCCTCGTCTCGACAAAGTTTATCAAAGTGATATTTTCGGTTTAAAAATGGGATTTTTTTTGTGTGGATTGGAGCATGCCGCCACAATTGCATAAAAAGTGTTATAATTGGCGCACTGTATTTTGCCATGCTAAGCAGAAAGCACCGTCACCTCTTGAAGATGTTCTTCAAGAATGCAAGGACTATGCTGAGTGAAATTGGAGAAATTCATGTTACACACAAAGAATTTGGCCCATATCAAAAGTGGGAGTTGGTGAAACAAGCAGAGGAATGTGGCTTGCTTTTAAAAGAATCTGTTCCCTTTAGAATAACAGTTTATCCTGGCTACATTAATAGAAGAGGAGCTGGGTCCAATGCTGGTGAAAGTTTCTTCCTGGGGAAGTGTCAGACCTATAAGTTTGCCCTAGGGTAAAAATATACCTGCAATAAGTTGTGTGTTTGATATTCTCCTTTGTAGATTTACATTACTACATAGTTTGCTTATAATTTGAAACTACCATTTTGCAGTGAGGAATTCCTTTACGAGGGGGAATCACTGGCCCCTCAAGTCATATCGCCAAATGTTCCTTCTTTTAAGGCAGTTCTTTGGGAACCTGAACCTGGAGGGCAAATGAGGACGGCGGACGAAATAGTGTTTCTTTGGGAACCTGAGCCTGAAGGGAAAACGAGCATGTCAGATGAAATGACGGTCCTTTGGAAACCTGAACCTGAAAGGAAAATGAGGATGGTATGTGAAATGGCAAAGGCGGAAGAAATCAATAAAGGTAATGAATTTGCAAGGGCAAGGAATGAAGCTTTAAACTGGAAAGGTGATGCAGTTATGAAAAAAAAGACTAGCAAAAAGACAAGCCTTGAAGAGGCTATTTTGGAGCTTGAATCTGAAAGACAAACAAGACTGGCAGCTGAAACAGCAAAAGCAGATTTGGAGAGGCAAAGAGATTGGGTTCTTCGTCAACTGGAAGAAGCTTGCAGAGACAAAACAAATATTGCCAAACGATTGGATGAAGCGTCTGCAGAAAGGAATAATGCCCTCCATCAAAAGTCAAAAGCTTTGAGAGAAAAAGAAAAGATTGCGAAACGACTGGCTGAAGTTTTGAGATCGAATGAAGTTGCAGTTAAGCAGAAGGACACAATAATTAAGGAGGCTATGTCGGAAATTGAATTTGAGAGGCAAGCAAGGAAGACTGCCGAAGCAGCAAAAACGGATTTGGAGACGGCATTTAATCATGTGACGGTATCATTAAATACGGAACTCAAAAATATTCATGAATTAAAGAGACAGCGGGATGTGGCCCTTTATCTCAAGGAAAAAGCTTGCAGAGAAAAATCAATAATCGCAGAACAATTAGATCAGGCTTTAAGATTGGAAGAGAATGCAGTTGGGCAAAGAGACAAGAGTTTATGGCAACAGAAAGGTCCTGGGGCCCAAAAGAATATAATTTCGTATGTAACAGTTATGTCTTCTGGTTTGGTTTTTGCATTATATTTATTTCATAAATGTCGAGCTAAATAAAAGATGCCTCCAAAACTGAGCTAGGCAGCAATAGTTTGTCCTTCCTTCTATACGCCCAATTTGTTATTGTGGATTATGACACACTTTTAAATATAAGTATGTTCTTTGTAGCTTAGCCACTGGGAACCTACCACCATTCCTGTAGTGACATGTTAGTTATATTCCTTCTCGATTATGCATTTGATGCCTTATTATCTGACTTTGCCTTCTTGATTTATATCAATGGTGAAGAGCCCAGATTCAGTAAACTCTTAACAGTGAAAGATTAAGAAAACATAGGATTTTTTGAGGTATAAGTGCAGCTGAAATGCTGATCAAAGGGACAAAAAAACTTACAAGTGAGTTTCATAAAATAAGAAGCTTTTGTAGAGGGCATATGAGGAACACCAACCTTAAAGGCTTAGTTGTCGTTTCCTTTGGAGGAATGAAGAAAGAAAATGAGAGTTAAAGGATTTGTATAGCATGGAAATATTACACTGTAGAAATTGATAAAGAAAGAAAGAAGAATACATGGAAATGTTGGAGAATGAAATATTATACATTTGACACTGTTATTATTCAGGATTAAGTGCAAAAAGGTTTCACTAACTAATTAGTTTAACGAGATTACAACTCCTAACACTCTCTTTTAATCTCGATGATTACATTATTAATAATGCTTAAACTTTGATGTTGAAATTGAAAAACATCTCTTCCCAAAGGTTTAGTGAAGATATCAACTAGTTGGGCTTTAGAACCACAAAATTTGAAAGAAATGTCACCATTTTTTAAGAGGTCACGAATGAAGTGAAATCGAGTATCAATGTGTTTGATTTTATGATGAAACACATTATTCTTCGACAAGGAAATGACAGAGTTATTGTCACAAAAAATCGAAATAGGTTATTTTGTCATATATCCAAAATCCATCAAAATCCTTTTAAGCCAAATTGCATGGCATGTTGTTGTTGTTGCCGATACATATTCCGCTTCTGCAGAAGAGATAGAAACTATGGGCTGATTCTTAGATTCCCATAAAATCAAATTCTTTCCAAAAAATAAAGCATAGCCTGAAGTACTTTTTTTGTCGTCAATACTGCCTGCATAATCACTGTTGGTATAACCTCTAAGCATATTGTCTGTTGAAGCTGTGTACCACAAACCATAAGTGATTGTACCTGCAATGTATCTTAAGATCCTCTTACAAAATTTCCAATGAGAATCCTTAAGAGATTCCATAAACCTGGAAATGAAACTTGTTGCATATGTTATGTCAGGTCTCTTAATAGTAAGATACATATTAAGACTACCAACAAGTTGTTTATACAATGTGGAGCTTATTATTGATCCCAAATCTTCCTTAATTAATTTAGTTCCAAGAGCAACAGGAATGTCAACAGGCTTACACTTTTCCATCTTAAACTTTTTCAAAACTTCAACAACATTTTTCTGCTGACTAATAAATATACCATGATCAGATTGTTCTACTTCAATGCCTAAAAAATACTTCATTAATCGAAGATCTGTCATTTCAAACTCATTTTTAATAGCTGATCTAAATGCATCTAACATCATGTTTCATGTGTAGATCATGTCATCAACATAAAGACATAGGATGAGAATATTACCTTGTTGATTTACCTTGATATACAAAGTAGGTTTATTTTTGCTCCTATTAAAACCATCTTTGAGTAAATAATGATCAATTCTACTATACCAAGCTCTCAGAGCTTGCTTCAAACTGTGAAAGTCTTTCTTTAATTTGTACACTCAATGCTCTTGTGTTTTAACTTCAAATCTAGGTGGTTGATGGACATACACTTCTTCATTTAACACCCCTTTCAAGAAGGCGGACTTGACATCCATTTGATAAATAAGCCACTTATTTTGTGTTGCAATGGCCAAAACAAATTGAACAGTATCTAATCTTGCTACAGGTGCGAAAGTTTCACCATAATCAATGCCAGGTTGTTGTGAAAAACCTCTGGCAACTAACCTTGCTTTGTGTTTCTTAATCTCACATTTTTCATTCAATTTGGTTTTATAAACCCATTTGATACTTATGACATTTTTATCTGCAGGGAGATCAACTAAATCCCATGTATTGTTTTTTTCAATAACTTCTATTTCATTATTAATTGCATCTACCCATTCGTTTTTCTTTGCATCTTCATCAAAACAAGTAGGTTGAGATGAGAGAAATAAAAACTATACTACATTATCATCTTGGTCATATATATCACGCAAACTTCTCATTCTTATCCAAGGAATCCATATCTTTAAAGAAAATAGGATCCATACTATCCCTGTAAAGAAGACCATGTTGTGACATCAAATACTGAGACATATTGGAGAAAAGGGCCTTCAAACACTTCACGGTAAAGGTATGGTCGAATGTATGTCTAATTGTACCCTAGATTTTGATTTTTGTGACCATTGCATATATGGTAAAAAAAATCGAGTAATATTCCCATTTGGTGCTACAAGAGCAAAGGGGACCTTAGAGTTGATACATAGTGATGTGTTCGGACCTGTGCATATTCCATCATTAGGTAAATTTTGTGTATTATGTTAATTCATAGATGATTTTTCAAGGAACACCTGGATTTATTTTCTTAGAAAGAAATATGAGTGATTTGATAAATTTAAAGAGTTTAAGGCTCTGGTAAAAAATCAGACAGAGAAGAAAATAAAGGTGTTGAGGACAAGTAATGGTGGAGAATTATGTGAGAATGAATTCAAAGAGTTTTGTGAGAAGTGTGGTATAGAAAGGTGGAAAAATACTCCATACACACCTCAATAGAAAATGGTTTTAGAAAGGATGAATAGGATTTTGATGGAAAAATCAAGGAGCATGCTCAATGGTGCTGGGTTATGATACGAATTATGGGTGGAGGTAATGGGTACTGCATGTTACCTAGTAAATAGATCACCCTCATAAATGTTGGTGGAAAAAAATTCAGATGAGGTATGGACTGGTAAAAAACCTTCTCTTGAACATCTGAGAGTGTTTGGTTGTGATGATTATCTACATGTTCTAAAGGAAAATAGGAGTAATTTGGATAATAAAGTTGAAAAGTGTATCTTTATTGGTTATAAAAATGATATGAAAAGTTATATGTTATGAACATAAATATATGTATAAAATAGATATTTAAGATCATGATTAAATAATAATTAATAAATAATTATTAATAATAATGAAAGGACATGTGTCAAGGACATGACTATTGGTAAAGGGCACCCCTGCATGGGTATATAAGAAAGCCCTCATTCTTCATTGTAAGGATCATCTTATTCATATCATATTCTTATACATTATTATTAAATATATTTACTATCCTTAAATGGATTATTGCGTATTGTCCTATTTATACTAGATATTTATATAGTGAACCATTTGGTTCACCACAGTGGTATTCGACGATTTTGCTTAGTTCTTCGTCCCTCATATCATTTGGTATCGTCAACTACGACAACTCCGAGAACGGTTGATGACAGTACATTACATGTCAAAGAAAAAGTCATCAAGCCTTTCATTAATATGCTATGAGGACAAAGCATTTTTAAGGGGAAGACAATGTTATGAACTTAAATATACATATAAAATAGATATTAGTAAGATCATGATTAAAGAATAATTATTAATAATGAAAGGACATGTCTCAAGGACATGACTATTGGTAAAGGGCACCCCTGCATGGGTATATAAGAAAGCCCTCATTCTTCATTGTAAGGATCATCTTATTCATACCATATTCTTATACATTATTATTAAATATATTTACTATCCTTAAATGGATTATTGCATACTGTCATATTTATACTGGATATTTACATAGTGAACCAGCTTGGTTCACCACATTATAAGCTTTGGAACCCATAAACTAAGAAGACTCTTTATAGTCAGGATGTTGTTTTTAGAGAGATTAAATATGTTCCCAAACAAAAATTCTTACCAAGGGAAGAAGAACCTTAGAAAATATAGTTTGAGTTGGATGATCAAAAATTTGAATCAATAGAAGAAGATGAATAATAAGAAAAAGAAACTCGTACTCCAATATTGAGGATATCAGTGAGGGAAAGAAGGAAACTAGAAAGGTATAGTCCACCTGATTTTCATGCTAATTTTTCTTTATCTATTACTGATGATGATCTAAGAACTGTTAGGGAAGTAGTGAATTCATAGGATAGTAAACTTTGGAATACAGCCATGGTTGAAGAGATGGATTCATTGGATAAGAATGAGGCATGATACCTAGTTGAGTTTCCAACTCGAATAAAGGCCATTGACAACAAATGGACGTTTAAGAAGAAGTTGAATGTAGAAGCAAAAGTAGAGAAATATAAAGCTCGATTAGTAGAAAAAGGTTATTCCCAGGTAAAGAGAATTGACTTTGGTGAAATCTTTTCTCTTGCTTCCAATTAACTTCTATTAGATTTCTTTTATGTGTTGTTGTTGATTTTTATTTTGAAGTAGAACAGATGGATGTGAAGACAACATTCCTACATGGAGATATGGAAGAATAAATCTACATGAAACAACGAGAAAGATTTATAGTGAAGGAAAATAAAGAGTTGGTCTGTAAGCTAAAGAGGTCACTATATGGTTTGAAGAAATCACCTAGGATGTACCAAAAGTTTGACACATAGATCCTTGGACTAAGATTTGTGAGGATGACTCATCATTGTGTATATTCTAATTAGGTTGGTAATCACTTCATTTATGTAGTGTTGTATGTCGATGAGATGTTGTTGGTAGTAAATAACATCGATGTTATCTGGGAGGTGAAATTACAATTATACTCCATATTTGACATGAAGGGTTTTTGTGTTGCTAACTTTAGTCTAGGAATGGAGATTAAAAGAGATTGTGCAAATAGTAAACGTTGGTGGAATCAAAGAAAATATGTTGAGACGATATTGCAGAGGTTTAATATGAAAGAAAGTAAACCATTCAAGGTTACTATTCTTGTAGGTGTAAATTTGTCTGCAGATAAGTGTCCCAAGACATAGGAAGAGGAAGAGGACATGTCCCATGTTTTGTACACTAATGTGGTTGCAATAGTATATACTAGATCAGACATTGCACATGTAGTGGGATTTTTTAGCACTAGGTATATGTCAAAACCAGGAAAGGAGTATTAGACAACAATAAAGAGGGTTTTTCAAGTATTTGTATGGCCCTTTGAATGATTAATTGTTCTACCAAAGAAGACCGGGATTGGATGGAGTGTTGGAAATACAACGGTTTGTTGATGTAGACTAGGCTGGAGATCTGGATCATAGAATATATACAAGTGGGTATGTGTTTAATTTATTTGGAGGAGAAATCCATTGGATTCGCAAAATACAGGTTGTAGTGCCACTCTCAACTATAGAAGTTGAATACATGACAACCACTCATTCGAGAAAGAAAGTGGTATGGTTACAAAGATTGTGCTCAGGTATTGGGTTGGTACAACAAGCAATAAGATTAGATTGAGTGAAATATTATTTGAAAAAAACCCAACTTATCATTCAAAGAAAAAGTATATTGATGTTCAGTATCACTTTGTAAGAGACATGGTTGAAGACAAGAAGGTGTTGTTGGAGAAGGTTGATACTTTGAAGAATTTTGTAGATTCATTAACAAAGTCTGTGAGCACCGGGAAGTTCTCCTGGTGTAGAGAAACAATGGGAATTATTGTTGTGGATTGTTGACTATGTAATCTTATGATCCCCTATATGTAAAGAAAAAAAAAAGTGGAAGAATGTTGGGTATGTAGTATATTATTTGCATGTGTGTGGGGGGATGCGTCAGATTTGACGATAGTGTATGATGATCCCACCACTTGTTTCTCTTTGCGTATGTATGTGTTGGATACTACCTGAGGGGGGGTGTGTGTACCAATATTGGTCCTCCCTAGTTATGCACAGTGTTTGGGGAAGTGCCCCGAAATTGTTTTTTGGGTAGTTTTTCTATTTTATCATTTTTTTCAATTTTTAGCAGTTTTCTAAATTAATCCTGGATTAAAGGATTAGTGTTTGGGTAGCTCGGAAATACCTAAGATATTGTATATATTGTATTGTGAATGGTGAAATTAATACAATTAAGAGTTGAGAGGTGTGGCACCAAGGAAGGTTGGTTTTCTCTTGATTAAGGGATTCAAGTGTAAATCAATGTGTAATATGTGTATGAGTCGTTGATTAATTTCTATTTTGCTTAACAATCTATATGCATTTCTTACTTCATAGGTTTAAACTTACAATAATGACCCCGAACTTGAAATTTTTACCATAGGTGCCTTGATATGTCTTCTATGTAACCTCCAAATTTCATTATCTGAAGCAGCCCGAAAAATATGAATTTATAAAGAAAATTCCAGGATAACTTTTTTGAAGAATAAAAACCCTAGGATTGATGCTCTTGATACCAAATCAATTCAAAGACAAGATAAGATGATCCTAAGACTAGGTCTCTTAGGTGTATATATAGGAGACAAAGGGTACAATTATAATGAAAGGGTGCGATGAAGGGTTCTATCCTACTGTTGACACTTGAATCCATTAGGACTGAAATGACTACCTCATGAGGATGTGAATTCCCTTGTGTTTTTATAGAGGTGGTACTCATTTTTGATTTGATATTTTCATGGGTTTCTGGATATTCAAAATATGGGACTTGACAAAAGTTTGGCGTGGTAATTAAAATAAATATACACATTGTAAGATAAAAAGGAAAATGTTTTCTTTTCTTTTTAAATAAAGTTCATGAGAAAGGACCACGAACCAACCACATGCACACATTTAAATAAAATAAGCAAAATTTCCTCACATCCATCATGTTTTAAATGAAGATTTCTGATCACTTAAAAATAAAATGAAGATGGTATGCATCCATAAAAGAACTTTAACAGAGTGAGCATGGGAAGCCCTAATAAATATAATGATAGATCAACGTCAAACACTTTATATTCATAACTCTAGGTTACAAAGTACCGTCGAGATTGTTCCTGAAATAACTCTCTTAAAATTTCTAAAAAATATATAGTGTGTTACATATTCTTTGAAATTTAAAATGCGTTTGTCTTAAAGATTGGTATTGGGGTTCCCGCATACCATAAAACAAATATACACAAGAATTAAGCTTGTATAAGGAATATGGTCGACGGTAAAAGAACAACAAGACCTGACAAGAGGAAAAGAGAAGTTATCAGTTTTCGGTTAAACCTTTCTAGAGAAAGATATGGAATAACTAGATGAAGAACTTGATAAAAAAAGAGAATATGTGATTAACGTGAAATTACTATGATGGTCTCTCTTGTATTCACTTTCTTTCTAGTGTCCTTTTATTATCTTCATTAATGGTTATAGGAACCGTCTCAACGGTTTCTTGCCCCTCAGTGGTTAATTTGTCGATAGCTTTCTTAAACCATTCTTCTATATAACTGTTCATTGGTGCCACATTGATTTCATGCCAGATTTGGATGTTGAACATATCACACTCCAAGTCTCTCGGATCAAGGGAAATGCCATGTAATTTTTCTTCAATGTCCTAATTTTTCATGGAGTAGTCAACTAGCCAATTATCTATGTCATCCTCAACATATTCAAGTATAGCATAGAACTTTTCGACTAAAAACCCTTTAAAGATTGATTTGGGATCTTGTAATTCATTAGTACTTCCGTCTAGGTCCACCTCCATGATCCTTTTGAATATTTCTTCCCTCCTTGATATGGCTTGGATGCACACTTGAACAATGTTATTCAAGTTTTCTATCCTTTCTTTCCAGCACATGTTCAATTGTTTGATCCGACTTGGAGAGGGAATATCATCCTCTCTTCTCGTTAGTTCTATCCTGTTTGAAACTTTAATACCAAAGGGTACCACAACATCAAGGTACAAACCTTCTTTGATTTTCAGGTTGGCTTGCAAATACTTGTGGAAGGCATGCACCCTCGATCGAAAAGAAGAATTTTTTTTTGAAATTTCCCAAGCCTCTATGATCAATGTCATTCTTTTCTTGATATTTATCTCCACATAGCTCCTGCCTAATGTAAGTAAGCTTGAGGATCCTTTTAATTTAGCAGCGGGCGTGGTGGGTCCAATGATTGACAAAGGACTGGAAAGAAGTGGAAGAGGCATTAAGGTCTCTTCCAGTTCCTTGATCCTTTCTTTTAACTTCATGTTTTCCTTTTCAAGACCACCAATGGAGATATCTGGTGCATCACTAGTTGCTCTATGAATTCTAGAAATATGGGAAGGCTGCATATCTCTTAGGTCAACCTATGAACGATATTTTCCTTTCTTATTATTTACATTACTTTTCTCAATAATAAATTTCTTGGATTCCCTATCAAAGATAATGATCTGAAAAACAAATGACTCTTCCTCGTTGAAGATCTCGGTCTCAATTATTTCCAAAGACAAATTCGAGTGGGTCATGTTCCCTGACTGATCCAGTGGGGGATTTGTTTTCTCGATGTCTGCCTTGAGCTCCATATATTCAAGGGATAACCTATTGATATCACTCTCTATGCGTTGGTCTTCTTCCTCTTGCACGAATTTTTTCCTCTTTTTTCTTAAAGGAAGCTTGTGTGAGATTTCAATTTTTCATGGTGGGGGATTCTTGTGTCCTCTGCCTCTGAACTATTGTTGGTCACTTTTTTATATGGATGGGTCACTGGAGCATTGCTATGAGATGTTGTAGTCTTAGGAGTAACAGTTGGGGACTGATCACTCTTCTCGCTGGTACCCTTACCTTTTTACTTGTAAAATTCATTGGTACTGAGTATCATTTCCAAGTCACCATCATTGTGAGTAGGAGAGCCTAATTTATTATCTTCTTCTTCACTTAGAACAATATGGATAAATGAATTGTTTAACCCCACTGCTAGCATATGTTCCACAAAAAATCTGTTGGGGTCAAACCCTTTTATCTTTTCAGCGTACCTGAGATTTAGATTGTTGAGATTTAGATTGTGGAACTGGCTTGCAAATTCATCGATTTTTATTTTATTTCTAAATACAAAGTCCCCAATTTTCAAGGAAAATGTATGAATTTATTTTTTCATTTCTCATGAAAAGAGAGCAACCATAAATTATACTTCCTTGTGACTTCTGTAATAAACATGGGATGGAATAAAGGCGAGATTTTCCTTCGAACCAAAAATCTTGACAACATTATGACTTTACATTTGCTCCAACATCCCGTTTTTATCGAGGAATTTACTTGGCTTGTTGGATATTTTGAGGGTGTCTTTTCCAAACAACAATCCTTTAAAAACCAATACAAAATCATTGAAAACTACATAGAAATGCAAAGAAGCTTTGTGTGTCCACAACGCTTGGTACCAAAAGGTAGTTGGGTCAAATTCATAGTTCACCCTCTTACAGATAGACAATTTAGGAAATTGACAGCAATATGCTATCACAAACACCAAATAAGAGGGAATAAATATTTTCTTATCCTTTTTGTAATGTGACAATTGGGAAGAGATTTAAATGGAAATCGATTTTCCCTAATCGAAAATGGCTTACTCTTTGACGATAAAATATAAGATATAAAGAATCGTATGGGAAATTTTGCATGTACTTTCTTGGCCCATCACCCTGATGAATAACGAAGAAATTTCCTGAAAGAGGTTTTTGAAAGAGTTGACCTGCAATTTGGTAATATCTTCAGGGATGGCTGCAAGAATCTCCAAGAATTCAAACAAGAGATCTAGGTCGTTTTCATTCTTTCTCATGAAATCCCTGCAATACTCTCATGGGAGTTTCAACATATTACAAAATACTTGAGGTGAAAGAGAGATGGGAGAATGGTATTAAAGTTGAATAATCTGCTGACATGGTATATACTTCTCAAGACACCATGCAACTAGTTCCTTGTAGTACAAAACGTCAGGGACACACCCTGCATGAGAAATTATTGACATCCACATCACTTCCTTCTAAGAAGAAGGGGATGAATAGTAAGAATACGCTGTAAACCACTGAAAATTCTAGTCCTCATGCAAAAAATATTCAAAGTATCACCACATAACTTCTGTCGAGAAAATGTGGCCATAAGTTGACGAGAATGTTCCTTCCTCGAGCCCTTCGCTTATTAATGACAATATTTACAGAACCTGCATGATGAGTTAGTAGAATTAAACCATTATTAAATGGGTATCAGGAAAATCATGAGGATGGTGGGGACGAACGAGAGCAATTAGTATTTGGGAAATTTTGTGAATCCGCTAATCGAGGAACCTGCAGTTGCGAAAGGTTGAAAATTGACTAAGTATTGTAATGCACTCGGTTGGACTCAACATAGGAAAGGTGAGATACTTAGAAGGTCAGTGAGTCCTATGGTCATAATGTAGATCGCGGATATTTGGGTGCAAAATGGATATCACAGAACTTGGCATGTGAAATCTAGAACCCACGAACCCACAACTACATAAATGATTAAGTATAGAATAACATTGTGATCTGTCAGACTCATGATATGATAATATGGATGGGAGTGAGAACCTGCCAACCCACCAACACGCCATTCTAAAAATAAAAATGACTAAGTATAGTAACTAGAAAGGAAGAATAGAATAGAAGGGAAAAAGAAAAATGACTAAGCATAGTAACTAGAAAGTGTTAAGAACCAAACATCAATATAGCATATAAAAACCTCAGAAAAAGTA
>CBVK0100086663.1:0-27032 GCA_900067695.1 Picea abies
CCATTTCTCCATTAAGGGGAAGTGTTAGATATTAATGGAGAAATGCTAATGATAGGATTAGTTAATAAACCTGGACTCTCCGTGTCCTCTACTATTGTTATCAGAACCACTATTATAGGAATCAGTTGGCTTGAGTATCAAGCTATAAATGTAATCTTTTTGATTAATGAAATAGTTGAATCGCGAGTTCTATCTCACTTTTTGATTGAAAGATGTTGGAAAATGGGCTATTACATTAGCTTTTCCATTGGGCGAACGCTTTACAGGAGGAAATATGGCAGCTACCGGTAGATATGCTTTTCTTCCCACGGAAATGATAATTGGATTTCCATTTATAATACAAGCTGATTTTTTATTGGTTTCCTCAAGAGAGAGTATCATTTTCAATAACAATTGGAACCAGAGAATCCTTCATTGTATTTCATTAGTTTTTTGTTCAGCATTTCGTACGTGTCAATTTACCTCTATCATTGAAAACTTGGGTTTATAGGTACCTTCCCTATGATATTCCTCGTTATCAACATATAACACAAGTTAGAGATGCCATTCAGGCCGAATTGAAAGCCGAGAAAGTGGTTTTATGCGAAGTCAGCTTTGGGGGTAAAAAAATTTGTAAGCCAATAGAAGCTCGGACAATATTCCCTGTTTTTAAACACATTCTGGAGAGAGCAAGACAACAAGGTCATCAAAGCGACCGCCGCCATAGTCTATCCTTACCTTGATAAACAAGAGAAGAGTTTTATGATAGCTTGAAGTTCTTGGGCGCGGTTCAAGTGTCTTATAATTGGTATCCTCCATTTATTTGGTCGTTTGGTTGGTTGAAAGGCCTGCCTAAAGATTTGTATGTTGAACTTCTTTGTTTTATGGCTGAACATTGGAAGGGACTTTCTAGTCATCTACAAAATGATCTTTGGTTGAAGTAAGTAAGTTCTTCTAACAACGCAGATTTGACAAGTGTATCCAAAGCTCCAGTCCACACCATAATTTATCTTTAGTCAGAGGAGTCGCATATATCAAGGCTTACAAAATGGTCTGAAGAGCTTGGAAGTGCCGTCAAATATTACTCCATGCCTGAATCTACTCAGAAGACAATTATAAATATGGATCCTCAGAAAGGTGAGAAATTGTGTGAGTGGTTGAATGAGTATCATAAAATTACAGAACTTTCTATCTCAAATTTTGTTGAGCGGCTCCTGGATGTAGTAACAGACTCGAAAGACAGTCAGCTTGCTATCACCACTGCACATTTTTTTCACTATTCCCATGCAAATATATACATTTGGGTCGAACAACTTACCATTCTTTGCAAGAATATTCCCCTAGTAGATGAAGATGGGTATATAATCAGGGAACGAAGCTCTCGAACATTTCTTATGCCTGCATCAACTAGTAGCTGGGAGAAGTTAATGGGAAGGAATCCCTGGACTACGGACTTTGAAACACTCTCTCAAGATTACCTTAAACTACCACCTTCTTCAGGAGGTTTGATGTATTCAGATGATGATTTGTTTTCTTAAGATTACTTTATACTATCACCTTCTACAGGAGGTATGATGTATTCAGATAATGATTTGGTCTCTCTTTAGGAGAGACCTTGATGTAGTAGATATTCCAGAGTTGTTTCTTCCGAATGCCAATCTTCCTGCTGTTTCCCATGCTTTGACAAAGGAGAATGCTTTTCTTCTGCTACAATGGATCCGATATTTGAAAAAACAACGGAAGTTGCCCGATGCTTTTATATATAGTATATCGGAAGGCAAATGACTAGCAAATGGCTAGCAACATCCAGGGGCTTTGAGTCTCCGGCCAGGTCTTTCCTGTTTGATTCCAAGGGCCCCCATGGGGGGTCTTTCCCTCTTCAAGAAGATGATGTTCCCTCTATTGATGAGGCGTATTATGGAAAAACTAAATTCAAGGATGCTCTTAAAAAGGTGGGGGTGGTCACTGACTTTGGAAAAGGATGTGACATAATTGTTGATCATCATATTCAAATGCATCAAGATTTCAAAGCGATAACAAGGCTGTATAAGTATCTACAGGCTTCAAAATGGAAGCCTCATGAGAGCACGGTGTTACAAATTTGGATTCCAGATGATGGGTGGCATCATGCACATTCATGTGTCATCCACGATGTTGACGGCATTTTCAAATCAAGTCTAAAAGTATTGGAAAGCTGGTACCATGAGCCATTGTTGCTTGAATTCTTCTCCAATTCTCTGGGTGTACCCAGCCATCCACGAATGGAAGACTACTTTTCCCTGTGGCGGGAATGGACAGGGAATTCTAGCCATCGTATACTGAAATCAGAATGTTGTTTGGTTTGGAAGCATATTGTACAAAACTGGTCATGTTCCTCCTTGCATATAAAGCAATATCTTGAAACCAGTGGTCTCTGTAAAGTGCCAGTATGCACAGATAATGGAGATATTCATCTTTGTAGCAGAGACAAAGCATTTGTCCCTGATGACTTGCAGTTGAAAGAATTGTTCAAAGGTTCAGCAAGAATAAATTTTACTTGGCAGCCAAATCCTTTTATTCCTGAAATACCTTTGGATTTGTTGTTTTCAATTTATAATCATATTGGGGTTAAAAATCTATCACAAGCGGTTAGCAGAAACGAGATCTCTGCTCCAGAGAATATGCCTTTGGAAAAGCTTGCGCAAGGGGAGGGTATATTGGGGATGAGATTGTACAAAATACTTGTTGCATATCTTGCAAAGCCTTCCTTCAAAATTCCAGCTAATAAGATACATCAGCTTGTTAAAGCGCTTATGGATTGTCCTGTCTATGGAGTGAATGAACCAGTCATGATGGAGAATTCTCTGTTATTGGAAAAAGAAACCGGTGAGGCAGAGAATGTTCAAGAGAAAACAAGAAGAATGGTGCGATGGGAAAAGAAAAAAAACGCGGTTACTCATGCAAAAACCTAATCCTCACAATGAAAAGGCAATGATGTTGTTTGCCACTACTTTTGCTGAGGTAGTCTCAGATGGTCTGTTAGTAGAATTTCTTGATTTAGTGGCAGGACTATGTGAGATAATTAAATTTAGGTATCTTGTATCTTTTAACTTGGAAGCAGTGGATGTCATGCTTCAGAGTAAGAATTTTCAGTTGTTTATGGAGGACGAGCACTTCCTTTCTTCTATATTTCCGAAAAGGTTTTCTGTCTCAGAATCATCCACATCTGCATGAAGGGTTGGTGAGGGGGTTACATCGCGCAAGAGGAAGGGTGGCGCTGAGGACGGGAAATCTCCAACGACTATGAGGCCCGCAAGGCCAATTCAACAACTTCCAGTTTTCAGCGACATAAAGTCATTCGGCCCTGCAAGTTAAAGAATAACACCTGTAATGTGAATAGTGCTCATAAACCATTTATCATGCACTCAATTAAAAAAAAAATTCCAATCAAACAAGTTGACATTGTGAATGCTGATCTATCAGGGGAGTTGATGCGCGTTTTTAAAATTTTGGATGCGTTTTAAGATGAGAGATGTAAAAAACCTCTAATACTTTTGACTTGAAAACGTTTTGAATGCGAGTATAAATAGATTACAGCACTAGCAAGCAATTCAATAGGCTTATTATCAATATTTTGTATCCTGTGTTTTTAATTAATATCTTGTTTTATTTTACTTGCAGAAGAATTGTGAGATGCCTTTATTCTCTTTTCAATTTATTTTAAGCATTTTAAAACTTGCTTAGGCTTTTTTTCTTCATTTGAAAAATGGGGTGATGCACATTTTGAAGGTTTACTTTGTTTTAAAGTAAACGGTTTTAAAAATTTAACGTGAAAATAAGCTACGAAGTTACATATTTTGAAATTGGCTTGGCCATGTAAGATATTCTTTTCAAATTCGACAAGCCCTATTCTAAGCAGAAAAAATTCTTTTATAATGCTAAGTGCACCTACTAGGCCTTAATAGTTGAAGCTAGTTCTGAAATTCTCATCAAGAGGAGATTCGAACTATAGCAAGTTGGAATTAGTTTAGCATCACTTGTGAAACTTGGCGCTGCTTTGCATAGAGTGATAATGCATGTTAATTAAAATAATTAAAGTATATCATGATGTTACATACAAGAAGTGACATTGGTGAGGATGCTTGGACATTGTTTGGTCAGGATCCCATATCATTCCTCTCCCAGTTTCCCAGTGCCTGGTTGGGCATGGTTTCGAGAAGGGTTTTGACACTCTCTATTGTGAGAGTATGAGAGGGAGGAAGTTGGGGCACGTGGCGATGATGTCAAGTGTTGTCAGGCTAGGTGCAAATAGGAAGTGGACATTTGTCAACACTTGAGTGGGGAGGAGCCTTATTCCCTATGATGACGTTTAGTGCCACGTCATCCTGGTGATGATGTTATACATCATGTGTCATGCCTTGTCATTTTTCCACATGTCATGCCTTTGTGCCAGGTGAACAATCGGTCGTTACACACCTTTGAGCCTAGGGATAGGTCCTAGCCATCAGATCTAGGAGGTCGAGAGATCTTGGTTGTTGATATAGTGGAGTGACGCTCAGGAGGGATTCACATGCATCGGAAAAATGAACCACCATACAAAGAGATATGTGCTTGAAAAGGCCTTGGTGATGCCCAGTGGAGTGAGGTACTCGATAGGGTGAGGCAACCAGTGGATGAGTGCTCCCAGTTAGGGTATGGATTTTGGGGACCAAACCACTGTATAAATGAAAACCGAGAGGGATTTCATTGTGTCAAGGGCTGGGATGAGGTTGCTCATTTCTTGGTCAGGAAGGGATTCTAGTTACGCGAAGGTTCTAGGATCGGATAATTGGATAACTAGTAAATGGAAGTTGTTATCTTTTTGTGTTAGTTGTTGTAACTCAAGAATTTTTTTTCCATATTTATAAGTAAAATTTTGACTAAATAAAATTTTATGGATTGGTGATCTGGGGTCCCTTTTCTTCATTTGAAGATTTCATAAATCCCCAAAACGTGCCCGGGAATAGTGGATTTTTCCATGTTTTGACATCTCCACTTCAAACCTTTTTGAATTTTGCCAGAATCCCAAATGGCTATGTTCATGCCTTATTTTTTAGCTATATATAAAAATTTCACCTTAATATGGGTCTCAGTCACTAAGCACAACCCTGATCTTCAAAACATGCTAATTTTCCTTTTTGGGGAAAATTCAAGCAGAATTAGCCAATGGCCCTCACTGGAATTCTTGTAGCCCTTGTCACTATAGACATACCCTTTAAATTTCATCTAAATATGAGTTAAAGTACTCTTGTTATGGCCAAAACAAGTTTTTGGCTCCAGACTTTGTTTTGTAAAAAATTTTGTTTTCTCCATTTTTCTCCTTTTCTGTCTCCTCTTTCTCTTCTTCTCTTTTTCTCTTTTTTATGTTTCTGTTATCTTTCTCTTCTTTCTTTTCTTCTCTTTCTCTTCTTTATCGACGATTTCTTATATTTTACCCTCATTGACATTTTGGTGCCAAAAACACATTCTTTGTTGACATATCAACACCATATCTTCTTTCCTAATCAACGTTTTGATAATTTGGAAAAATATTTATTTGTCGATGTATCGACAAAAAATATTCTTTCTTCTTTGAAATTTCGGCATAAGATTCAATTTCTTCCTTGACGTATCAATGAAAGATCCACTTTCTTCATCGACATTTTGACACAAGATTCACTTTCTTCACCAATGTTTTGTTGTAAGATTCACTTTATTCGACGATGTTTCAGTGCAAGATTCACTTTCTTTGCCAAGGTTTCAGCGCAAGATTTGATTTCTTCATTGAATTTTCAACAAAAGATTCACTTTCTTTGTTAATGTTTCGACACAAGATTGAATTTATTCACCGACATATTCATGAAAGATTCACACTCTTTGTCGACATTTCATTGCAAGATTCACTTTCTTCGTTGATGTTTCTATGAATTGAAATCTTTTATGCTCATTGATACATACCTTTTATTACCAACTTGAAATCTTTTATGCTCACCAATACACACCCTTCTTTAGAAAGATATTTTCTCCTCGTTGACACAATCTTATGTATCTTCGAAGAAAGATATTTCCTCCTTGTCAAGACACATTTTATCAACGATAAGTGAAAATTTTGACACTTAACCAATTTTTCATGTTTTCGAGCTCGCGAAAATCATACATTTATAATCAACAACTTGGGGCCTTGACCTAATTTTTGATGTGATGGGAAAACAAATTCACCCCATTCAACACACAAGTTAACTCTTCTTTGACATAGAAAACCCATGCAAGCCTAGTGTTGCAACCATGGTTCTAATACCACTATGTAGTGACCCCATTACTTAACCCCACAAAACATTTCTGAGACCGCTAAATTAAAATGAATACAATAATGCTAAAAAAGTTCATGCATCTAACAAACTATTTAAAACATGAATGCAGTGTGTTAAACACACACTCATCATCTTATAAATGCTCAAAACTCAAGAGTAAAACAAACATTAATCAAAACCCATTACTAAAAATAGAGAACAAAGATAAAATACTTATCTTTTTATCAACAGAAGTGCAACTAGCTACAGAGGGCATATGTTCCACCCAACAGTAGATTTGTTTCTCCAAGTCTCAGCAACAAATCACCCCTGAGCCATGGCTACAAATCCACAAGAAGAGGGTGTCTCTCATAACCCAATACACTCGCAGAACAAGTTGATTTTCCTACAATGGTCTCAATCCACCAACTCTCTTACCCCCAACCTACAAAACCCAAGGAATGGGATCCTTCTTCTTTGCATGCAGTCCCTTAGGCCTTCCCACTTCCCTTTACGGTTCCACCACAAGTTGGTTAGGAATATATTTTGTTGGGCACTCTAGGGACTTATAGTTGTAACAAAAAAATCATACAACAACAAGCTCACTTTCTATTGGGGAAATATGTTACAAAAAATATCACTCTATAGGTCGAACAATCTTCTTCTTCGTGATCAAACAATTTGTGGATAAATACATAACATGCAACAAAGATCATTTGGATCCAGAACTTGCGAAATTCCATAGAAATTACCATACAAGAAGTTGTAGAAAACGAAAAAACTCACATTGCAGATACAACTTTCTCGTGCTGCCAATGAGAGATACAAGAATCATAGAGCCAGTTAGTGTAGAGGAAAATGTTGTTGTTGAGAAATCTAAATCCTTGTTCGCATTTATAGAAGAAGGGAGATTTGATGAAATGATGAGCTTTGATGCTTTCTTGACACAGGTAAATCTTTCAAAAGATGAGTACATCCAAGCCATACAATGTACGCTTAGGAAACCAACACTTTTCCTTAAACAAAAACTCTCCCATATTTGGAACAACAGTTTCTCCAAGGATATGCCAGTTATGTGGAAAGAAAATACAGATGCGCAGTATGTGTTGAATGCATATGATGCAACATCATATTGTACCTCGTATATGATGAAGATTGACAAATCTATGACAAGTGCATTCAGAAAAATATGCAAAGAACATGAAAGAAGTCATATTGATTCCATACAAATGATACACACACTTGGCAATACATTGCTTAATCTTCAACAAATGTCTGCTCAGCAAGCATTTCACATTGCACTTTCCTTGCCCCTCACTTGTAGTTCAAGAAAATGTGTCTTCAAAACACATCTCCACTTGAAAAACACACATTTATCCTTAAACCACCAGTTTTGCTGCAACAAGAGCCCGACAATTCAGAGGACGTGGTATGTCACTCTATTATTGATTATTACATCCAGCGTCCACCTCCTATTAGGCATATCTGCTTAGCAGAATTTGTATTGCATTACAAAAAATTGGTGCACCCATATCAAAATGAAAAAAACCCTCTGTTATACGGTTTATCAAATACAATAAACATTGTGACTATGAAAACTATTGTAGAGAAAAATTGTTGTTGTACGTTCCGTTCGATGAAAACGAAGAGACAGTAATGCATAACTTCTATACATGGGAGGCTGCGTATGTTGCGTCTGAGACTATGGTGCACATCAATGAAGCTAGATTTACCTACAATGTTAATCCAACATGGGGCAATCTAGAGGTTGCATTTAATGACCTAGAAAACCCTGGTGATCATGATGACACATTAAGAGACCAAAAACAACCAGAACTACTTCCAAGTCCTATGACTTATGAGGACATTTGCCTCGTCCTCCAACGGCTGGAAGTGAAAAACGTATCAATCTTGGTTTTCAAGTTACAAAACATCCTTTCCTAATTGAAAATAATGAATACCACATAATAAGACGTATGTTGAATCGTGAACAACAAACAATTGTAAAGGATATTGCTCTTAAAAAATGCTTGAACATGAACAGTCTTGTGCATGTGTTCCATATAGGCGGAGCAGGAACAGGCAAGACATTCACAACAAAAGAATTGTTCCAAATGCTTATACGAATATATGATTCAAACAATTCCTCTAATCCTATGAAACCAAAGGACCTAATAGTTGCATACACAGGAAAATCTGCATACAATGATGGTGGAACAATAGTCCACTCTGCATTTTTAATGCCTTTTAACAAGTCACAGTTTCTTCCACTTAGCAAGGAAAAGTTGGATACATTATCTAAGATTTATGAGGAACTCCAACTTGTATTTATAGATGAAGCATCTTTGATTGGGAGTCGGTTCTTTTATTCCATTAACAATCGACTAAGAAGCATAAAACATGTGCAGACGAAATACTTTGGAAACATTGACATGATATTCTATGGGGATCTTTACTAGGCACAAGCCATCCAAGATTCTTTGATATTTGAACAACCTACGGTCAACATGGAAACAATCACCCATGAATTCTGGAGAGACAATATTAAATTCTTTGAGTTGCATACTACAATGCGCCAAACAGATGAAACATTCATTGCAATTCTGAATAGAATGCGCACCAACAGCCAAACACATGATGACTTGACCCATATCAATTTGAGATGCTTACGGCCTACACCAACAGACTCAACATTCCCTTACCTGTTCTACATAAATAAGGATGTTGCAAACCATAATAGCCACATGCTCTCCCTAATGTCTGGCGATGATATCATCATCAACTCCATTGACCTAGAAGAAGACAACCATGGAAACATGCCACGGCCTGAACATTCAGTCACTTTACCTTTGCAGCTTGTCCTCAAATTATAAATGTTGGTTGAAATATATGCCTGCAACTATGATTCACGGGATGGGTTGGTCAATGGTGCAAATGGAATATTGAAAGGCTATACCAAGACAAAAAAAGTGGATGTCCTTTGGATTAAGTTTCATGAACTATATATAGGTAAGCGACAAGCAAGCAAGTTGTCTTATCTATATAATTCAAATACTAGAAGCAATTGGACACCTATTTTTCGAATATCGAAGCCAGTATCAACATCGACAAAGACATGTCAACTAAATATTCGAAAATAGTTTCCAATTAAACTTGCATGTGCACGCACAGTCCATAGATCACAAGAACTAACACTTGATAAATTTGCTTTTCAGCTTGTTGAAATTCGGATACATGGACTTGTCTACACAAAATTGTCTCGTGTTAGAAGCATAGAGTCCTTGTATTTACTAATTCCTCTCACAAAAGATAAATTCAAAGTGAAACATAAAGTTGATATTGAAATGGAACGATTGAGGACCACCGCAAAATGGCAACTGCATTATGATTACCAATCCATACAAACAAATTCATCTGTATCAATTCTCTCCCTTAACACACGCAGCCTAAATGCACACATGGATGATATATTGAATGACTATGATATAATGCAATCCGATATTCTGTGCTTGCAAGAAACACACATGGCATTATGCATGCAGAACAAACAATTCCCAAATCACAATTGCATATCAAGTTACATTACACATGGGGTCGTGATACTGGTGAAAAAACATCTACCAATTTTGGACCATATACATATCGAAGAAAACAATGTTGAGTTGGTGCTTGCAAATTTTTTTTCTCATGAAACAGAAGTTGCAATACTGAATTTGTATGCTGCTCCCCATGCAACATTCTCCAACATAGTACATGTTATTTCCAATGCATTGACCCATTTCCATTTGAACGGACCCATTGTACTTATAGGAGACTTCAATATCGATATGCTGCAAAATACTGGCAGAACAAAAGAATTGGAAAACTACATGTGCAAATACAGTCTCCGCTTTCTTATGAACAACACAGTCCATCTGCAAAATGCACTAATTGACCATGTCTGGTCCAATGTGATTATTCCTCAATACAATATGTTTGTCTTAGACACATATTGGTCTGATCACGATACAATTGGTATTGCACTTGAATTATGACATATACATCAAAGTTATTGCAAACTCATATTTGTATGTTTCAAAGCATATTTGTATCTCAGATTTGTACACACATCACTCTAGACGGTATTCTACTCGAATTATAAAATTTACATTGTACAGGGAAAAAAAAAAAAGGTACATCCTCCCAAAAACTATTTCTGACTCTATTCAACATATTCTATTTTTTTTTTTTTGTATATGTACATAGTAGTTGCCTTTTTCTTAACATCTGAACTTATGTTCATATCTGTTTTTCTTTGTACTTTTGTTCATAGAAATAGACAGGAAAAGAAGAGGATGCAAAGAACTCCTACCCACACATGTAGACCAAACCATGCAAAGGTGCACCCTTTTCCTGCCCGTGTTCCACAGTAAACAATTTTTCGTTTACTTTCTCTGTGTTTGTCAAACTTATTTTCTGCTATGTTTTTTTGTTTTTTTGTTTTGTTTTGAGCATAGAGGCAACTACCCTGCACATGTGCCATCCAACAGATGCAATGTTGGACTGCCCGTAAGTCCACTTGTGAATTTCTATATCGCCCAACCATAACGGCTATTTGCAGAACAGAAAACATTAGAGGCATATTGTGCAGCTTCCAAGTGCACGATCCAAATAATGGCGTCTAAAATCTCAGCCACCCCGAAGTCCGCCTGTCAAATTGTATATCTTGGAATTGTATGTGCTATTTGTAGAACACGGAACAATAGAAGGATTTTTTTGACCCCTCCCGCCTGAGAACCCGCAAGTATGGAATGTGATAAGGGTACATGGTGTATAAAATCTGATGTCAATACTTAATAAAGGTACATATCTAATTTTGCCTCGTTTCAACACCCACCAATCTGGTAACCACAGAGTTGGTGTTGCACATGAATTATGAAATATGCACTGGGAGTCAGATGGAGCCAAGTCTGCCATCCAAATAAGTGGCTAGGTATGAAATAAGGGATCCATGCATATTTGATATGTATTTCTCATTTTTGGGATCCCACCAGCCCTGGAGTAGAATGTTGAGCTGGCCAGAATGCAAACCTGCTTGTCAAATTATTGTCATAAGCTATTTTTAAGTAACCTGGCAATAGAGCCCCGTTTTTTACCCCGCCAACCCAAGAACCCGTGATCCAAAAACTGTTAATGGTCTATAAAATATAAGCCAACTCGCAAGGCCCTTGTCTATTTGTATATCGTGGAACTGTGTGTACTATTTGTAGAACACCAAACAATAGAGGCATTTTTTTGAGCCCGCCTGTCCGAAGACCCGCCATCCCGAAAGTGGCAAAGTATGGAATGAACTCCGTACATTGCTTCACTGAGAAATTCTGACTCATGCAGCGTCAGCATTGTAAACTCATCAGTTTCATTATGCACTTTCACACTTGGCCATTCCTTCCTTGCTTGCTCTTCCTCGTGCCCATCACCTTCGCATATTTGCATAATAAGAAATAGTGTTTATATATATATATGTCTTCTTTCTAAATCTTTAATGCTAGCAGGTCATCGTACAGGCACCGTCTAAGCTGTCATTAATGCGCGCAAGGCTCGAGAAGTTCTGCCATCAATGCAATTTATGTGAAGGATTTTCTTATCCCTTCCCAGTCTTAATTTCAAATGCCATGGAATGTCATTCACACGCCGCCAGTTTGCTTCCTTCCGAAAACCTCCAATCTCTTCCAAGTCTTAATTTGAAAAACCATGGAATGTCATTCGCACGTCGCCACCTTGGTTCGTTCACGAAACATTCACTCCTTAAATGTTATTTGTTGTAACTTCCACCATCGCACTTCTAAGTATGCAATAATTAAGCTTTACTTCTAACAGGTCATCATACAACACCCATAGATATTGTCATTAATGAGGATATTTTCCATTCGCACGCATGGAAGCAATGTTTCTGGGGGATTATATTGCCCCCTCCAGTTTTTCATTTCAAGCAGCATCTGGAGAAAATCAACATTTCGACAAAGTACTGGCACCATCTCTACAACAGTTTTGTAGAAATACATTGAACATATTCCTCATGACCTTCCCGTGCAGAAGAAGGGAAAAAGAATTGCAGGGTAGGCGGAGCAGCCCGAAACTTACAGTGAAAACATGGATCTTGACGCTGATCTGAAAAGCATATTCTGCAACCTTGATCAGCCCGTAGATGGAATTCAACCTACCTTCTCAATGGACATGGTTGATACCCTAATTTTTTACGAAGATGAATCCTTCGTATTCCAGAATGTTGTTTTTGAATCCGAATAAAAAAAAATAATCATTGAAAAAAAAGATGTAAATAATAACCAAAGAATACATCATTCAAAACTTTACCTTGCCAATATGCAAGCGTCCAAAATCTCTCAACTTCACATGGAAACCGAAGATGCTCTTCATGATTCTGTTGGACCCATTGAAGCTGAAAATTCCATACTAAAGAACCGCATTAAGGAATTAGAGGAAGCTTTGTTTCCTATGCCATTGCTTCATAGTTCTTTGCAAATAGTAATGTCTGCTACTACGTGCATTCCTGCAACAAATCTAAAAGGGTCCTCTAGCTTCCTCACATCTTGTAGAGGATATGTTGAGAAAAATATCAACAAAAGAATGGAACTGATTATGAAGGCCTGGGAAACATCACAGAATATGAATTCCCTGGGCAGCAGGGCACATAACTTGCTTCTACTTTTGCAGACGGATTTAAAAAATGAAGAAAGTTTCTATGTGCACATGGTCATCCCTTTTTCCTTCCATGTCAACAACATGGTAGAGACCAGAAGAAGACAACATGATCTCCCTTTCAATAAATGACTCACTCAACTAGAAGCATGATGGAAAGAGAAAGCGAAAAATCTGTATGTCATCGTCTAGTCATGTGAGCAAGAAATATCAAAGAAAGAAACATTATTGACAAAGCTCACCAAAATAGACTTAGCAGGAAACACAAACGGCTTCTAGGACCCCAGCTTAATCCTAAACTCGTTGGCGTCAACCAAGCAAGCTTTCGATAAACAAGTTGATAATTTGAAAGCCTTGTCTTTAGAAATTTTTTACAACATTATTGAATATCATGAACAAGAGGTGCACAACTGGCTAGTTCGGTATTCAACACAGAATGCAGACATCGATGAAACTCTGTGCAAACTTTCAATTGATCTAAGCGAATTAGAAAATGAAGTTTTCAACATTCAAATCCACAATGACATCAACGTCACCCCTTTAAGAAACTATATTGAAGATAACTTGAAGTGGGTCATTGCCCAAATCCAACAGGGAAATGCATAGTTCTTTCTTTGTCAATTCAGTTATTCCAACTTCTCTGAGTAGAAATCCATAGCCAAAAAATGATCTTGCCATTTTTACTTTTAAGGTATTACATTCTACCGTGTCCAACTCCTTTCCACAGTCCTATTTCTTGTACATATTTATGTTATGGTCTGCGGGAACCTGCTGACAACAATGATATAATTACTATTGTTTATAAGATGCCTACACAGGGTCTCTAAATTTTCATTACTTGTCATGAGCATTGTCACTAAACGACACTGATCACTTGTTGCTTTTTACATATCTTCTTTTCGATTTTTGTTTTCATGACTGTAAGCATGAAAACTCGCAGCTAGAATTGACATTTTGTTTCGATTTTTGATTAAAGGAAAACTGCTCATGTGGTTTATTATAGAATTGTCATATTTTTTCTATGAACATGATTTTTCTCCTTGTTTATGACCCCTTGGTTCTAAACATGCCTTGGTTTCATAAGTGAAAGACCTCCATTCATTAATATTTGATTGATTTTGATGGATTTTTGATTCATGAAACTTTGAATTATTCAATTTTTATTCAATGCACTTACCTTTGTAATCAAACTATGAATGCACGTATTATGGTTTTTAAAGTGCTATGATCCTAGTACGTACCCAATGCTAAGGTGGCATATGAAGTACAGCATGCCATTACTCTTCTGCATGGTCTTGGGCCTCACGAAGTCCCTTACACACTTAGTGATTAACACCCTGCCCATTGTTTCAATTATCACAGTAAGTATTGGTAAGGCACGGGGTTATGGCTCTGTGGCTTTCTTCCGAACCCTACCTGTGTATTCTCTGTTAATTACCAATCTGCTCAACATGGCTCCAGTGGTAAGGGTTGAGCCGAATGGCACCCAAACCCTGCTATCATATGATAACGCCAAGAACGATTTAGAAAGGAATGGTTGGCATTTGTTCATCAAAAAATTTAAGGGTTTCAATCTTCGAGTCGCTCAAGAGTTTTCCTAGACCTTCGATCGCTGCAGGGAAAATATAGGTGACATGTAGTTAGAAGTAATAGAAGAGTTCTTTAGCCAAGCCATGATTTTTCCAGCTGTCGAGCAAAAAAGGTTCAAGAATGCGAAAGTTGAAGAGGTCCCCTGGACTTTGATGTTCACCTCACGAAAAATTACTCGTTGCGATCAAGGTATGCCAGTCTCATCCTTAAAACCTAGGTGGCATGATCTAATTTCTATTGTGAAGCAGTTCATTACGTGTGAAGGAAGATTCAGAATAGTTTTCCTATATCATCCGTGCTTGCTTATGAGTTTCATTGGCTTCCCGTTGAATATGCCCTACTTCCTACTTAGAAGTCTATATAAGATGGGTAAACGGTTTAGGAAACATAGGTCAAATTCAAGTTTATTCCACCATGGACTTATTAAAATTATCCTTGTACACCAGTTATAGTCCCAAAACGACTATTGGGGTTCATTTATCATACGAAATGGTTTCGGTAACCATGAATTGGGACAGGTTGATTAGCCGGTTATCATGGAAACCCTTGTGAAACCTACCGCCTCTTCCCCACTGCTCTAGGTTTGTGATCTTGCCCCTAACAATGAACTTCCAAGATACCCTAATGTTATCCAACAGAACAATCGACCGATCTCAGACCCAAAGAATTGCACTAAAACTATTATAAAACCTACAGGGAAGAAGCACAAGGGATGGTCATTTGATTTCATGAAGTGTTCGAAATAAAATCTAACCCTGTGCAGACACAAACAACACGATTGATGTGAGTGAAGATTCAGACTCAGAAATCGAAAGATTCCTAGCTGAAGAGGACCCCGTGTCATACGGGTTTTACACTGACAGACCCTACGACTATGTGAAAAAATTGCTTCCTTGTCTAAAGGATAACTCAAAATTTTCTGGCATTCAACTCTGTGATAAGCCTACCATTCACATGGAGGATTCACTGACCCATATTGTTGTTCATACACACTCTTTACAGTTGTAGTGTGAGGTATGTCGATCTTGGATAGACAGGTATTATACCGATGTTCCACTGCTACAGTCACGACTTAAATATTTAAAAGACCAAGTGGATATGTTGACAGACGAGAACAATAGAATCCAATCCATAACCCAAGCAAAGGTGAAACGCCTAAAAACTACAAAATCTGTCATTTTCAAAAATGTAGAGGCAACCACAGCTATCATAAATTCCAAAGTTTCTTGACATGATTCGGTTTGTGATTTGAGGTATGAATTAGTTAGCATAATCATTTGTTGTTTTTAGAGTAGGCTATTTGATTTGATTAGATAAATTGTTTTTATTATTAGAATTAGCTTCTTTTATTTTTATAAAATAAGATTGCATGTGCTATTTTAACTAGCTACAGAATCGTAAGATTCTGTAGCCAGTTAAGAAAATTTGAACTGTTTGATTTGATGATTGAAGACATCTGAAATTTTCTTATTTTCATTTATTTTCAGGAAGATTAAGGATTCCATCATTTCTAAGATGATAGGAGACACTTCTGAAGATCTCCCATCCATATCTATTATCCATTTTGATAGACAAAATTAGACTCTTGATAGTTTTGATATCTAGTAAAAACAAGGAGGTTGCATCCCCAATATTTTTGGAACAGATTTCATATTATCAATAGGAAACAGTTTTGTTTCCTGGAACCTATATAAGCATGTTATTTTGTAAACATTGGATCATCTCAGCCTGGGGTAAGACTATGGTTTTTTCATTTACAGACTTGAATGGAATATAATACTCGTCACAGCTTTAGCTTTTCCGTATTGTGGTTTTATTCAAGTCATGTTTATTTCAATTTGTAAATAGATTATGATTGTTTTCACTGTCATGGTTTACTACAAGATGGTATGATAAAAGTTTATATATTATCCATGTTTCATGTTCCAGATTTAACACACAGTAATCATTTGTTCAAACTTGAATTAAGATATTTATCTTTATCTTTGATTGAACATTTATACGCAAGTCCTTACAACAAGATTTATCTTATTGTGGTTGCTTGTAAAATTATGAGATTGTTGTGATCGTATATCTTATGTGTTCTATCATTCGAATTCCATCACTATTGCTTCATATTTAGTGGGAGCAATCTCAAAATCTATAGCAAGTTTTACTCATCAAATAAAGGTGGCTGAATGTTACGTAAAGGAAAAGATATTGGATGCGATAACAGATCAGTTTGTTTGTCTGATTTCATTAGTTTAATGAATATAGAATTTTCTTGTAGTCAAAATATTTTCTACTATCTGTTATTTCTATTTGTAATTAGACGTCTTGATATTCGATTTCTTGAGCATAAACATTTAAGAAAATAAATCAAAAAGATTAGATAGTAATTTCATTATAGTTTGAAAGAGCAATTTACATTTGATAGACATACCATATCAAACAACCAAGTCAACCTTTGAACCAAACATTAGACTTCTCTGATATCAGGGAACAACTCAGATGTACTAATCTCACTTTAAATCCTATGGATCCAGATCATATCCTCACTCCTACAGCAGGAGGATCTGGTATTCCACCATCACCACCACCTTCATCTCCTTCTTCTTCAGGAGGAGAGTCATCCGATGAAGGAAGCTCTTTGTCTCAGCCTTCAACACCACCCACACCTATGGAAAATCTAAACAATCCTGCCAGACCTTGTCTCAACCAAGATGCAGTGGCCATACCTGGGCCCCAACATCCTTTACCTAAACACACGGAGAAATGGCTCCCTAAATTTGACCCAGAATCCAAGAAGATTGTTGAATATCATATCAAAAAGTTTATGCTAGCCATCAGGCTCCGTAGTGTTGAGCACGAAGATGTAGTGTGCAGATTGTTTCCCTACACTTTTGAAGGCAATGCCTCTACATGGTATTTTGCTCAATAGCCCCACACCATCGTGTCATGGGATAAATTCGAGTCATATTTCCTTGAGAAGTTTGAAGATGACAAATCTCCTGAAGTTCTAGTCATGAAACTTTCTAGTTTAAAAATGAACCCCAAATAAATGATCAAAGATTTTAATCAAAGGTTCCTGACACTAAAAAACCGAATCTGCATGGATTCAATGACTGTCGAAAATCTTATTGTCGCATACTACACGAAAGCCTTACATCAAAACATAGTCATTTGGGTAAAGAGGTCCAAGAAAGCCACATTGTTAGAAGCCTTTGAAGAGGCAAGTAAAATCAAGAAAGATATTCTCAGCTTAAAGGACTGTACCTCTAACGAATTAGAAAACCCCTCGTCCTCCAAGAAGAAAATCGAAATCCTTCCAAGACCTCTCCAAAACAAAGCCCAACCAGAAAATTCGGATCTAGAAAACTTGCAGAAAGTCGTTTAGAAGCTATCCAATTGGGTTATAGATTTAAAAAGATCAGTCGAATAAGCTTCTTTGAGCAAAGGGCCTTACAAACCCCCTTTCAGGAAACATTTTCCCACAAATCGACCGAACCCAACTTCTGAAGGCCTAAACTTAGAAAGATTACAGTTTGTTATCCAGACCATTCTAGAAGCACATGATAACTTAGTGCCCCCTGAAATTCTTGAAGAAGTAGCTGAACAAGAGACTATAGAAGAAGAAGAACCCTCTCAAAACATTTTCGGACATTTTTCAGATAGCATTTTTTAGGCTAATTTTGAAACAGTGCATCCTTACAACACTAGGAGCAAAACAACAAACAAGCCTTCTTCCGAAACTGCAACTACTGTGCCTCCAAAACAATCCAAATCAATTGAGAATAAACAAAATTCATCAGCCCCAAGTTTAGAATATGATTTGATTGAGGATCTAAACAAACTTAGGGCTAACATTTCTATTTACGAATTATTAAAATTATCTTTTCTGTTGCAAAAGATGTTGCAGAATATTGCAGAAAACAGCAAGAACAACAATCTGAACAATAATAAAATTGTTGAAAACAACACCAAAACACCTCAAAAGGTCTCAGCCAAAATGACATCTGAGCCTTAAGATAAAAGAGACCTTCCTATAAAAAGTGTAACAAATATAGATAAATTAGTTTCAGGGGCTGCGATTAAAAAACAACAGACTTCTACTATTAATACTCGCAGAAATGTCCCTCCCTTTCTATTGACTTTTGAAATTTTCAATAGGAATGTACATAACTGTATGGTAGATTCAAGAGCATCATCTAATGTAATGCCTTGGTCTATTTGTCAAAAAATTAATGACGAAGTTCAACCGTCCAGCTTGAAAATTATTCAGCTTGATCGAACTAACGTTAAAGTAATAGGTGAATTGAAAGATGTGCTTATCAGATTATCATCTAATCCGAAAGTCCATCAAGTGATTGATATCATTATTGTAGATATCCCAGAAGTATATGGTTTGTTTTTAAGCAAAGATTGGTCAGAACAATTACATGGCTATTTTGCAACGGATTGGTCTCACTTATGGCTGCCCGAGAATGGGAAGCCTAATAGGATCAAGGTAAATCGTGAACGTTATCTTAAGCTCACGGTAACTGATCTAAACGATCCCAATGAACCATTTACTGCTTCTGTCGATTTTCCTGAAATACAGGGGATGGAAACTTTTTTTAGCAATTTCATGGCCGAAACCTCTACCATCACTAATCCCGAACAATAGACTGAAATTTTGACATATACGCAGCCAACAACTTCCTCTCAATGGTCACATACACCCGATAAAAATCAAATCTGGTCTCTTTATTTCGATGGGTCAAAATCCAAGGAAGGAGTTGGTGCAAGATGCGTGCTCATTGATCCAACACGTAACAAGACTTTGATTGCTTGCCATTTAGAATTTGAATGTACAAATAACATGGTCGAATATGAGGCACTCCTGCAAGGTCTCAGAAAAGCACTGGATTTAAACATTCAGAATTTGACTATTTTTGGTGATTGAGAAATAGTGGTTAGATAGGTAAAAAATAATATCCACTGTTTATCTCCGCACCTAAAAATCTATCAGACTGAGGTATGGAATTTGATGAACAATTTTTCTGCATTTATCATACATTCTATTCCTAGATTGAATAATACTAAAGCTGATTTGTTAGCTAACGTCGCTTCAAAAAATTTCCCTGCAGAAGGCCTATCTCCGAATGCATTTTCAGTTGAATTGTTGTTTAGACCATCCGTCCCGTACAACATTACAAATTGGAGAGTATTCGATGACGATCAACAGATCATCCGTTTTCTGCACATGGAAGAAACGTTTTAGGGCCCAGTGATCGACGGAGGTACCCATGACGAAAATCTTCGCGACTTTACGGTAATACCTGATCCAAGATCCCCAGAATCTACATCGGATATGGTAAACTCTATCCTAAAATCTATGATTAAATTAGAAAAAATTTATGATCTACATGATAAATTCAGAAAATCAGTGAATTGTAAAACGAATAGTTCTTCCTTGACGTACAAAAGTAAATTTAGGAACTAAAGACAAGCCACAGTGCATCAATTTGGGGTTGGGATGTTTTGAGCAAGAAAAGGTAGCTTTCATTAAGTTGTTTAAGGAATTCAAAGATGTCTTTGCCTGGACGTATGATGACCTAAAGACCTTTGACCCTAACATCATTCAACACACTACTCCCATCAATAACCAAACCCAATCTTTCGAACAAAAGTTAAGAAAGATGCACCCGAAACTTGAACCAACAGTCAAGAAAGAATCAAATAAACTCTTGAATGCTAAAATAATCTTCCCAGTTAGGCACACACAATGGGTCTCCAATCTTGTCCCTGTGAGGAAGAAGAGTGGTGAAATCCGACTATGTGTCGATTTCTGAAATTTAAACCGAGCGTCTGATAACGATAACTACCTGGTCCCTCCCATGGAGAAAATCCTTCAATAGGTATCTGGCTCCGAAAGATTATCCTTGTAGGATGATTTTTTAGGGTATAACCAAGTCCTTATGTCTCCTCTAGACCAACTCAAAACCACCTTCTGTACTCCATGGGGTACCTACTCTTATAGGAAAATGCCCTTTGGGCTCATAATTGTCGGTGCCACTTTTCAGAGAGCGATGGATATCACTTTCCATAGTTTAATCAATCAATCTGTAGTAGTTTAATTAGATGACGTCACCGTCTTTTCAAAAAATAAAGAAGATCATCTAGCCCACCTAAGATCTGTTCTGCAACGATGTCGTAAGTACGGTGTTTCTTTGAATCCTAAAAAATCTATTTTCGCAGTAGAACAAGGTAAACTCCTCGGATTCATTGTATCGAATGAAGGGATGATTATTGACCCTGAAAGAACCTAAGTCATTTTAAAACTTCCCCCTCCCTCATAAAAAAAGTCCATGCAATCCTTCTTAGGACAGATAAACTTTGTTGGGAGATTCGTCCCCAACTTTTCGGAAATTGTGAGGCCATTACAAAACTTAATAAAAAAAGATGTACAGTACCATTGGGGGCCTTTAGAAAGTCAGGCTTTTGATTCAATAAAAAAGACCATAGTAGATGCTCCTTCTCTATTGAGCCCTAATTTTTCACGAGACTTCACTCTCTACACGTTTGCTTCTGATCGGTCTTATGTTGTCATACTGACCCAAAAGAATGTTGAAAACAATGAAGTCCCAATTGCTTTTATGAGCTCAGCCTTCAAGGGAGCAGAACTAAATTACCCAGCTGTAGATCAACAAGCTTATGCTGTTTTTAAAGAAACAAAACACTTTCGATCTTATCTGCTGAAATCCAGGACAAAAATGATTGTCCCTTACCCTGTTGTTAGAAATTTGTTAGTACAGAAAGAACTGGGTGAAAAAATGGCTAACTGGGTCACATCCTTACAAGAATACGACCTAGAAATCACCCCAACACAAATCGTTAGAGGCCAAGGTTTATGTAAGTTGGTTACTGATTCAACTATAGAGCAGTAAAATGAAACTGATACGTTAATTTCAGATCAGCACAATCAAAATCAAATCTGTTGTGCACAAAACCTTACTATTCTTTGGTACGATGACATCAAGTTTTATCTTATGCATGGATCATCTCCCCAACACCTTGAACCAAAAAAGAGGAGAGAATTAAGATTGAAGTCTTCTTTATTTCAGCTAGTAAACGATATTTTGTTTCGTCAAAATTTCGATGGGATACTAATGCGCTGTCTTGAGAAAGATGAAGCAGAAAAGGTCTTATTGGAATTACATGTAGGAGAAGCTGGTGGGCATTTTGGTGGAGACACCATTGCCCACAAAATATTAAGGGGAGGATATTATTTTCCCACCCTTTTCAGAGATGCCCATACTTTGTGCCGCAAATGTGTAATATGTCAAAAGGCATCTAGATGCATACAGAAACCAGCTTTCCCACCGCAACCAATTTTTGTAGACCACCCTTTTCAGCAGTGGGGATTGGATATTATAGGTCCGATCAATCCTGCATCCTCACAGCAGCATAAATACATCATAACAACCATAGATTATTTCACTATATGGTCTGAGGCTTCCCCATTAAAAGTCGTAAATACCAGTCAAGTAATATCCTTTTTGAATTAAAATATTATTACTCGTTTTGGTATTCCTTAATGCTTGGTATTTGACAATGCCTCTTATTTTTCGTCTCTTGAAATGAATGATTTTTCTTTAGGAAAGGGAACAAAATTAAAGTACTTTGTCAGTTATTACCCTCAAGGCAACGGTTTGGTGGAATCAACCAATAAAAACCTGATTAAAATTATCAAGAGAACTGTTTTCGAGAATCATAAAAATTGGCATTATGCGCTTTTTAATGCAATATGGGCTGATAGGGTAACCCCTAAAGCTGTTGTGGGAAATTCCCCATTTTTTCTCGTTTATGGCAGGGAAGCAATTCTTCCACCGCATATCCTTCTTCCATCCCTACAGTTATCACAGAAGGTGCAAGAAGAAGACTTCCCTCCCTTGGAAAGTCAGATTAACACCTTGCTGAAATTAGAAGAAGTAAAGGCTCAAGCAAAACAAAAATTGGATCAACATCAACTCATTGTCAAGAACTGGTTTGATTCCAATTCTTCCTCTGACAGAAATTTTGAGGTAGGTGATCTTCTCCTCAAATGGGACAAACCTCATGAGGGAAAAGGAGAGCATACTAAGTTTCAGAACTTGTGGTTGGGACCATTTTTAATTGCTGAGAAATTGGGTCCCAGCTCCTTTCACCTGCAGAATCTAGAGGGACAGCCAAACACCTTCCCGGTGAATGGCCAAGCTCTAAAAAAATACTTTACCTAATGACTCATCCAAGCACCCCTTGTAAATATTTTCTATTTTTGTTTTCTTTGTTGTTTGCTTTTCTTTTCTGCGTTGTTTTTATTTTCTTCTCTGTTGGCTAGTCTTTCTTTTTGAAACACACATGCCTGCATCACGGGCTAGCTCGAACGAAGAGAACAGAAAAATTTCCCCTTGAGAATAACTGTTGTAAGCTATCAGAGCATGGATTATTGTATTTTTTTGAAAATCGTCGCCTTGTTAAAAATGACTTTTGTTTAGAAAATCGTTTTCTCGGTTTTAACCAATAATTGAGAGCATTCGCGACCATCTATAAAAGTTTTTTTTACACTGTCCTTGTTCTTTAAGAGAATGACTCAACGATGTCTCCCTGTTCTTGAAAGACGGTTTTATTAAAAAACCATTTTTGGATCTTGATGAAGGACAACATAAAAATTTTAAATCTGCGACTTAAAAACTGGAATTTTCAGCATCACCCCGATCTATCGAATATTTCAAAAAAATATAACATCAATAAATCTTCAAAGAGTTATGGGAAGTGTTTGTAAACCAACCGGGAAACTGAACAGGTCTACTGGCAGTGGGTAAATGCATGCATGACGCCAAGATAACTTCGCCGAGGTACTGAACAGGCCTGCTGGCAACGAAGCAATGTCAGGTAAACGAAAATTCTCAGGCATGGATCTCATTTTTTAATCCTTAAAAGTCCTTCGTTTCTAATCTGGAGTTTCTTGACAGGATACAGACATCAGAGTGGGTTAATTGACATCCCTGTCGAGGCTATGGACGCCTGCTGGCAACAGTGGCCCTGCCAATAGTATTGGAGGTTTTAACTTAATATCGTGGCTCTCTTTTGCTTGGTTTGTCACCAGTCTTCATTTCTTTAAATGAAGGTTGTCTGAAACTGGACACTGTCATGATTTTTTGAGATGCTCAAACAACTTTCCGGTTGTTTTTTATTTGAATTTTTTTCTGATTATCCTAATCTGAAATCATTCATTTGGCAGAGATAACTGCTTCTCCCAGCGTGTTGCCATTGTTGGCAGCAATAATATAATTACTATTGTTTATAAGATTCCTACACAGGGTCTCTAAATTTTCATTACTTTTCATGAGCATTGTCACTAAATGACACTGGTCACTTGTCGCTTTATACATATCTTCTTTTCAATTTTTGTTTTCATGACTGTAAGCATGAAAACTCACAGCTGAAATTGACATTTTGTTTCGATTTTTTATTAACGGAAAACTGCTCATGTGGTTTATTATAGAATTGTCATATTTTTGCTATGAACATGATTGTTCTCCTTGTTTATGACCCCTTGGTTCTAAACATGCCTTGGTTGCATAAGTGAAAGACCTCCATTCATTAATATTCGATTGATTTTGATGGATTTTTGATTCATGAAACTTTGAATTATTCAATTTTTATTCGATGCACTTACCTTTGTAATCAAACTATGAATGTGCGTATTATGGTTTTTAAAGTGTTATGATCCTAGTATGTACCCAATGCCAAGGTGGCATACAAAGTACAGCATGCCATTACTCTTCTGCATGGTCTCGGGCCTGACGAAGTCGCTCACACACTTAGTGATTAACACCCTCACCGTCGTTTCAATTATCACAGTAAGTATTGGTAAGGTTCGGGGTTATGGCTCTGTGGCTTTCTTCCAAACCCTACCTATGTATTCTATGTTAATTACCAGTCTTCTCAACATGGCTCCAGTGGTAAGGGTCAAGTCGAATGGCACCCAAACCCTGCTATCATATGATAATGCTAGGGACGATTTAGAAAGGAACGGTTGGCATTTGTTCATTGAAAAATTTAAGGGTTTCAATCTTTGAGTCGCTCAAGAGTTTGCCTTGACCTTCGATGGCTGCAGGGAAAAGATAGGTGATGTGTACTTAGAAGTAACAGAAGAGTTTTTAAGCCAAGCCACGGGTTTGCCAGTTGTCGGGCAAAAATGGTTCAAGAATGCGAAAGTTGAAGAGGTCCCCTAGACTTTGATGTTCACCTCACGAAAAATTACTAGTTGCGATCGAGGTATGTCGGTCTCATCCTTAAAACCTAGGTGGCATGATCTACTTGCTATTGTGAAGCAGTTCATTACGTGTGAAGGAATATTCGAATTAGATTTCCTATATCATATGCGCTTGCTTATGAGTTTCATTGGCTTCCCGTTGAATATGCCCTACTTCCTGCTTAGAAGTCTGTATAAGATGGGTAAACGGTTTAGGAAACAGAGGTCAGATTCAAGTTTATTCCACCATGGACTTATTAAAATTATCCTTGTACACTAGTTACAATCCCAAAATGATTGTTGGGATTCATTTATCATACGAAATGGTTTCGGTAACCATGAATTGGGACAGGTTGATAAGCCGGTTATCGTGGAAACCCTTGTGAAACCTACCATCTCTTCCCCACTGCTCCAGGAATGTGATATTTCCCCTAACAATGAACTCCCAAGCTACCCTAATGTTATCCAACATAACAATCGACTGGTCTCAGACCCAAAGAATTGCACTAAAATTGTTATAAAACGTACAGGGAAGAAGCACAAGGGAAGTGTCGATGTTAATTTCAAGAATAAAAGGACTGGTCGTTTGATTTCATGAAGTGTTCGAAATAAAGTCAAACCCTGTGCAGACACAAACAGCACGATTGATGTGAGCGAATATTCAGACTTGGAAATCGAAAGATTCCTGGCTGAAGAGGACCCCGTGTCATACGGGTTTTACCCTGACAGACCCTACGACTATGTCAACAACTTGCCTCCTTGTCTAAAGGATGACTCAGAATTTCCTAGCATTCAACTCTATGATAAGCCTACCATTCACATAGAGGATTCACTGACCCATAATGTTGTTCATACACACTCTTTACAGTCGCAATGTGAGGTATGTCGATCTTGGATAGACAGGTATTATACCGATGTTCCACTGCTACAGTCATGACTTAAATCTTTAAAAGACCAAGTGGATATGTTGACAAACGAGAACATTAGACTCCAATCGATAACCCAAGCAAAGAAGAAACGCCTAAAAACTACAAGATCTATCATTTTCAAAAATGTAGAGGCAACCACAGCTATCATAAATTCCAAAGTTTCTTAACATGATTCGGTTTGTGATTTGAGGTATGAATTAGTTAGCATAATCATTTGTTGTTTTTAGAGTAGGATATTTGATTTGATTAGATAAAAAAAAATTATTATTAGAATTAGTTTCTTTTATTTTTATAAAATAAGATTGCATGTGTTATTTTAACTAGCTACAGAATCGTAAGATTTTGTAGCCAGTTAAGAAAATTCGAAGTGTTTGATTTGATGTTTGAAGACATATTTGGAATTTTCTTATTTTCATTTATTTTCAAGAAGATTAAGGAGTCCATCATTTATAAGATGATAGGAGACACTTCTGAAGATCTCCTAGCCATATTTGTTATCCATTTTGATAGACAAAATTAGACTCTTGATAGTTTTGATATCTAGTAAAATCAGGGAGGTTGCATCCCCCATATTTTTGGAACAGAGTTGATATTATCAACAGGAAACAGTTTTGTTTCCTCGAACCTATATAAGCATGTTATTTTGTAAACATTGGATCATCTCAGCCTGGGGCAAGACTATGGATTTTTCATTTACAGACTTGAATGGAATATAATACTCGTCACAGCTTTAGCTTTTTCGTATTGTGGTTTTATTCAAGTCATGTTTATTTCAATTTGTAAATAGATTATGACTGCTTTCGTTGTCATGGTTTACTACAAGATGGTATGATAAAAGTTTATATATTATCCATGTTTCATGTTCCAGATCTAACACACAGTAATCATTCGTTCAAACTTGAATTAAGAGATTTATCTTTATCTTTGATTGAACGTTTATACGCAAGTCCTCACAACAAGATTTATCTTATTGTGGTTGCTTGTAAAATTATGAGATTGTTGTGATCATATCTCTTATGTGTTCTATCATTCGAATTCCATCACTGTTGCTTCATATTTATTGGGAGCAATCTCAAAATCTGTAGTAGGTTTTACTCATCAAATAAAGGTGGCTGAACGTTACATAAAGGACAAGATATTGGATGCAATAACAGGTCAGTTTGTTTGTCTGATTTCATTAGTTTAATGAATATAGAATTTTCTTGTAGTCAAAATATTTTCTACTATTTGTTATTTCTATTTGCAATTAGACGTTTTGATATTCGATTTCTTGAGCATAAACATTTAAGA
>CBVK0100086665.1:0-33532 GCA_900067695.1 Picea abies
CTCTTCCGATCTCACTAAAAAGCCCTCTCTCACTGGTTTTCCCCTTGTGGGTTTTTCTAGGGTCGAAGTTAGACCAAAAATCTCTGTCTATAAATTTTCTGAGTTTTGCATGCTGCTGATATTTTATTTCTGCGTTGAAAACGATGTTCAAAATCCTCATGTACCAGTTCTGAAGTTTAATTTTTGTTGTGTATTTATATGCTGATATAAAACTGGGTTTGGGCATTTAACATTGGTTGAAAAATCAACGAGACTGAAACTGGGTTGGGGTCTGGAAAAAAAAATTAATGGGTTTTGTTTGTCAAATTTATGTAAAATTGAATTTTCTCATGTAAACTGGCCATGTCGGCCTTTTTGACCTAATTTTGTAAGTAAAGGTCATTGTGATTGTATAAATAAGGGTTTTTCCCCTTGTATTTTTTCATCATTCATTCACTCACAAGTGAGGTCCAAAATTTGCGCCCTTTTCAATGGTTATTGGCTGAAATTTTAGGCACACTTCTTGACGGAGGCTAAATTTGGTGCTTTTTTGGCATTTTCTTGGTGGAAGGTCTTCAACTAGGCTAATTGCTAGATTATTCTTGGTGGATGTAAGTGAATTTCTGCAATTCTTCTTACTTTGAATGGTTATAGTACATTTACTTTGCATTTTTCCAAGATTATGAATTTGATAGCTTAAAACCCTAGGAGATCAAGCACATGTTATTGTCCTTGTCTTAACCTACTAGATTGTGCTAGAAACCCTACATCTTGAAGCATTGTGTTAGAGCCCTACCATTGTAGCACTCTAGCATCATTCGCGTCATCAAGCCATTATTTAATTCAAGCTTGAGCTAAAGAAGAAGGAAAACCGCTAGGGCCTAGGGTTACCTACTTCCTAGTAGCCATTTTCCTTCTAAGGCTTGTTGATTGAGGCCTTGAGTTACCAACACCTCAACCATCATCCTTCTTTGTCCTTAGCTCATACATTATCATTTTATTCCTTCAAGATTGTTGCTGCAAAAAGTGACTCCATTAGCCCTAAAGACACTGATCTAGACCTTACATTTGATTGATTGATGAAACAACACTTAAAACTTTTACCTCAAACTATTTACTAACCTTTCCTAACCCTAGATTAGACTAATTCACTAACCTTCTTGTTGTTGTTGTTGTTGTTGTTTTTTAAGTAAAAAAGGTAGTACCTGCTATATTAAGTTGACAGAGAAACATTGACAAAATACACAGAGATATAGTCGTCCTGAGCCACCAAAAATGTTGTCGTTTTACCAGAAACCAGCATAGTTTGGAGTGAAATGAGTCTAGGAAGATAAGCTAAAAATTGTTTTGCCCTCTGTCCTGCCCGAAGGAAACCAGGACAGATGGCCATAGTTCAAGTTAACATTGAGCAACAACATGATGAAACAGAAAACAAACTAGCATAGGAGAACTCAGATACCTGGTGACCAGTCGCCATTGCCTTTCTGACACATGGATCTGGCTAGGATGGCGAACGGCTGCGCGCACATTGGACATTTCCTCTTTGCTGGAGCATTGGAGTACGCATCAAGGAGCAAGTCCAGACGCTGTCCCATGAGGAGGGCTCTGTGCTCCTGGTCTGCCATGTGGCATCGGAGTTCGAACACTAGAGCCAGATGCTCTGCACGGAGGAGTGGACCATGCAAATCATTGTTTACTGCCTCGTCGAAGGTTTCATTCCCCACTTCCATGTTCATCCCTGCTCTAGCCTCATTCACGTTCAGTCCTGCTCTAGCCGCGTCCACATTCATCCTTGCTCTGGTCTCGTCCACATTCATCTCTGCCCAGGCATTATCCCGAGCCTCGTCCTCGCTCGTTGCCTTCTCAGCATGGCTGGTGGGGCTATAGTCACCCGTCCACGGTATCTCTTCGACAAAACAAATTGGGAATTCTTCTGCCGGCTCTCCCTTCAAACCGCTTCCAGCCTGTATTTCAGGCACCGTGGCTTGGGGTTCCAGGGTGGTCGCTAAATCCTCCAGGTATGGCGTTTCTTCGACATAACAGGTTGGAAACTCGTCTGCAGCGCCTCCCTTCAGACAACTTCCAGGCTCAATTGCAAGGGTGTGCGTGCTACGCTCTATCCCAAGCTCAGCGATAATGGCATGGAGTGCCAATCGGTCGGCTCGTGCTCTCTGCCGGAGGATGGAAGTCGCCATTGACAGAGCACGCTCAAGGTTCTGCCTTCTTTGCCTCTTCTCTTTCTGGGTGTACCAGGCCGAGCCTTGACGAGGCCTGCCTCGCTTCCTTGTCATCGTTGATGAGGGGTGGATAGAGATACAGAGAAAACTGCACCGGAGCTCCCACCGGCGGGGAGGTCCAAAAGGAGAATGAACCAGCTCTGTCCAGGCTCTCCAACTTTCGAATTTCCAAATGACGGCATCGCATGGCTTCCTATTAACTCTGTCATATTGAATGTTGGTTGTGCTAGTGCATTCGCGCGAGGGAGAAGTCCCTCCTCCGTATAGCAGCTGTAATGGCCGGCTACCATCGTAAATGCTGAAGGGATGGGGAGCGGCCTACGGCATTTAAGTTGTGGCTTGATGCTGAGCCATGTGGCAAGGCGTCGCCGCGTGTCACCCCATCCGGGGACCTTCTTGTTGTTGTTACAAAGGTAAGCTACAGCCAATTATTACAACAATAAAAGCTCTTAAAAGCAATTGCAAAAGTTGATTTTTACATTGCCTCATTAGCTTCTGACAAGTGCTAGTATATTGCTATTATTGGATTATCATTTTTGGTCATTGTGAAGCTTATTTAAGGCATTGATTGTGAAGCTATCATCTTGTATACATTGTTGTTATAGAATTTATGTTTGCTTCATCTTGCATAAACTTATTGCTTTTATTGACAAGTCCAAGGTTTTATGAAGCACTAACGTCAAATTGTACTTGCAAAAGATATTGTTTTCTTGTTGCTTTGTTCTGGGCAGGTACATTCAAGCATATCATTGCTTCATTTGCTAAAACCTTGGGACTTTCTGATCAATGTGACTTGTGAGAGGGAACATCTTTTATTGACACTTCAACCTTTGCCTTCTCAAAACCCTAGGTCACCGAGGATGTCTCCCCTAGGCTATCATCCCTAAATAGAAAGAGGTGTCTTATTAAGGTGATAGTGATAGGACAACCTCCTGTTACGCCAATTTACCCTCCTTTAGCCTTTCCTTTGGGACAAGTACAAATTGCGCGATAACAGGTTCCAAGGAAGGAGGAAAGAAGGACTTGAGTAAAGTCAAGTGCTTCGGGTGCCACAAGACGGGGCACTATGCATCACAGTGTCCAAAGAAGAAGAAAGGTAAGGAGAAGACGCAACAGGTAGTGGAATCAGCAGAAACTCAGATGGACGAGTTTGCTGCAAAGTTTGAGAAGGACTTCTCACTGATCTCATGCCTCTCTACCAGCACCATCACAAGGAATGCATGGTACTTGGACAGTGGTGCATTTCATCATATGAAAAACGCACGGAAGCTATTCAACAGTCTGATGGAGAAGTACTCAAGATCTCATGTGGAGCTTGGTGACGATGCCAAGTATACAGTGGAGGGGGAGGGAACTATCTTGTTCCAGCTTGAGTCAGGAGGTTCGTTGGAGGCCCAGGATGTGCTTTATGTCCCAGAGCTGAAGAAGAATTTACTCTTAGTCTCAGCTCTGGGGGAGAGGGATTTTGTCGTCTTGTTCAAGAAAGGGCAAGTACTCATACGTTCATAGCGAGCTATCCCTGACACAACAGTGAGCATTGGTGTCAGAGAGGGCAAGATATATAGGGTGCAGGGCATGCATGTACATGGGTCCAAGGGGATCTTGGATCATGGATCGATGTCAATGGCAAAGGACAAGGAGCAAGAGGCTCCAAAGGGTGAGCAAAGTTCAAAGACTTCCAGTTCAAGAAGTCAACCTTCAGGTGGGAAGGAGGAGTTAGCCCCTTCCAGTTCTATCAGAAGACCCAATTGGTATGAACTGACATTGATGGATGCTCAGGAGCATGTGGAGGCTCCTAGGAGCACAGACAGGGAGGGCAGGCCTCTGAAGAAGTGTCCATACTTCAAGGCACTAATGTGTAGCATCATCGATTCTGAGACTTCCAGTGTTCAAGGAGCAGCAGACTAGCAAGGTTGGAGGGATGCCATTGTGCAAGATGATGTGTGCGACATAGTGATCACTTATTTTGTTGTTTGTATTTTTCCTCGGAGGGGGCATTTTCCCAGGACGAGAGCCCTTGTAAGCTTAGAGTCACTATTAATGAAAATTTGATTTGAAGGACAGAAATATGTGTGCATATTTGTGGTTTCCTGTTTATTGCTTCCACTGATTTATTTATTTAAATTATTAAAACCCAGCTATGTTTTTTATTCAGTAAATCTGTAGTAATAAGTAAATTACAGCAAGGTATTTGCTAGGTAATAATTTACTAGGTGTTGGGTGAGTAAAATTAAAAATTGAACGAGGAAGCCTCTGTCTTACAACTCCGTGACCGAATCCACTCCAAGCCCCATAGGTACATTTATGTCATTGCAACTCAAATGAAGCAAGAGAGTAAGAGATCCATCAAGCCCCAGCTTGCCTGGTATCATGACTAATATACATTGAACACAACCATAAGAATGTTCTAAGCTAGTTGCAACGAAAGATGGCAATCATGCAAGCGAGATTGGACAAGATTGAGAACGAGTTGTTCTATACAAGGGAAGTAGTCTACAAGAATGGAGTCCCTATTGTCGAAGTTGATGGGAAAGACATCTTAGAATTTTACTAGAGGATCAAATGCCTTTATTAGAAATTATTGAGAAGCGAAATTTGGAAGATAAAAAAAAGTAAAGGAGCTAAGAAGGCATAGACGAGATAGTACCCCGATGCTTAGATATGTAGTTGATCCTCTTTCCTCTATTATAGAGGACAAAAGTTTGGTTTTAGGAAGCATTTTGGACAATCTTTATTAATGGATAATTAAATGATATTACAGCCAATATGGCCATCACAAATAGTTGCAGAATAACCCCTTTAACATGGTTTGTGAATATTCCTTTTTTTATTTAAAGGGAAAAGATGGATCTCCAAACTAAACTTTGTACAATTTTGTATCCTATGTAATATATTTAATTTATTTAATTTATTTTTTCAAATAAAATAATAATAATTCTCATAAATACATAAAATGTCTCTCCTAAATTTTATTATATACTAGAATGTCATCTAAATAAACAGCGATGAATTTGCCACTTAATGTACATAATACCTCCTTTGTGAGTCATACAAAAATACTAAGTACATTGACAAGACCAAATAGCATCAATGACCATTCATATAGGTCATTCTTGATGCGAGAGATTGTATTCCCTTCATTCCCTTCCTTGATTCAAATTTGACAAAAAACACTCCTCAAATCTATCTTGGAGAAGCATCACAGTCCTTAAAGTGCATCCATGAGATCATCCATGAAAGGTATATTGGAAGCTAATTTTTTTGCAATGCTCTTGTTTCAAAACAAACACATGGACCATCCCATCTCTCTTTGGAGCTACAAGCACTAATGTAGCACAAGGATTAACACTCTCTCTAATGTGACCTTTGTACACATGTTTCTTTGTTTGTCTGATTATTTCATCTTCCACGGTAGAATTGTGGTAGGTGGCTTTGTTGGATAGTGACAGTCTTCTTATCTCTTCATCTTCCATGGTAGAATTGTGGTAGGCGGCTTTGTTGGATAGTGACAAGGCTAAAATTATATTAATTTGATCAAATACTTTTTTGGGGGAGTAAACCAATCAGAATTTCTTGTGGAAAAAAATCTTTGTACTCTTCAAATAGATCTTGAAATTCCCTTGTAGGTTATTTTCAAAAGTTTGTTGGTGTTCATTCAATTTTTCTGCGGACTGAAATAGCATTCTCTATTTTCTCTAAGATTCAGTGTACATTGAAAGCATGACTTTACTGTCATTTTCTTCTTTCATCAAATAAGCCTATATCACTTATCATCTTTCTCAAAAAAAATATGTACTAGCTCTCTTGCCGTGCACGATACCATGGCCTTCACAGTAATATATGATAAATTACAAGGAAAGCATCACAGCACACTTTTACATAAAACTCCAAATTCGAAGTAACTAGGCATTTATTAGAGAAATATAATCCATGCCCATATTGCATCTAACGGTCTAACCTAACTTATATGGATTTGGATGTAGCTTATTAGCCAAATTCATATAAGAGATTGCACAAATACTTGTTTAAATCCCATTGCTACCTAAACCAATCACCAAGGTACATACCTTGTATTTATTTTCATTTTGTTAAAAAAAAGTTCTTTCATAGCCATGGATTTTCCTTTTTTTCCTCATTTCCCATTTTTTCAATCTTTTTATTCCACTTATGAGGTGTTGGTTAATGCTTCCTTTTGGTCTCCTATTGACTTTTATATACATTTTCACAAATTTTGACCAATCATTGGCACCATGTTGGTAACAAATTATCGGTTCCCTTGATCACACCAATGTTTTAAAACTTGAACGTAACATTTGGAATCAATCAAGGGTCAATTTGGACATGGCTTGAAATCGTACTAGTTTGATTTTTATGACCCAATTTACTAAAAATTAAATAAAAAAAATTTACAATTTTAATGAAAAAATATATATTTTCAATTTTCGATTTCCAAACTATTAGAGATAAAATATGTGAAGTCTGCTCATGTATATAGCATTTAAGGGTGAAAATATCAAAATGGCACCGAGTACAATACATATCTAAAACAAAATACATAATCAACAAGACTCTAAATGGCACAAGAATGAGATCAATGGTTCAAGAATCCAGTCAACAATGCCTCCAAGCTTGAAGATGAGTGGTAGCCTTCTAACTTAGATGTCAAATCCACCATAAACAGCACACAAGGATAGCCAAAAAGCTCCAAGCTTGCTCTAAATTACAACTCTTCAATGCTACCTCAAATGCTTACAAATGTTCAATGAGAGAGGTGTGAGGCAAATAAAGGGGGATCCCTATATAATGTGTTTTTAGGGTTTAGGGTGATAGAATTTAGGTTTTAGGTATAAAAAAAATTTAAATAGTTTAGGGTTTAGGGTGCCAAATCGGATCGACTTGGTCGAGTAGGTACAAACTCAGTTGAGTTGGACCGTTTTGAAATTAAACCAATCCAGTCATACACCAACTTGACCAGTATCGATCCTCAGTCCATTTAAGAGGTCAAGTCATTACAGATGATAATTGACTCGATCAACTTGATCGAGTCCAAGTCCAAGTCGACCATTTTTTAAAACACTGCTCCACACCCTCAACCATTTGCTTCACTTCCACCATATACACGATTTTGACTATAAGAACTATCTTCTTTCTCCAAAAGTGTTTTCATGACCTGATTGAGTCTTGACCTCCTTGTCTAACATTTTCATGGCTAGAGTTGTACATGCCTCAACCTCTCTGTTCGAACTTTGTTCCACCCATCCCTTCTTCAGTTGTCCTTTTGCAACTCTATTTCTACCTTCAGATCCATCCAAAATACTTGATCCAAATTCAATAGGCTCATGAACCTCAACTCCTTTAGGATAGGAAATCTCAACCATTTATGCATTCAACCATTATCTAAAGCCCTAAAACAAAAAAACTCATCATGGTATTTGAACTGATAAAATCTCTCTAAAAAATTCATAATCGACTCATCTCCCTAAAACAAAAAAACTCATCATGGTATTTGAACTGATAAAATCTCTCTAAAAAATTCATAATCGACTCATCTGCCTTTTGAGATAAAATCTCTCAAAAAAAAGTTCATCATCGACTCATCTACCTTTTGATTGATACTTCTTGAATAAAACTCATACATAATTTCGCAACCAATACTTTTCCTTGACTTCTTTAATAAAATCTTCCCATGTGGTAGGATGATCGATTCATTATTCTATTAATTAATCTAGTGGTGAAACATTTTCACCACACATTTGCTTTCCTTTCAAGCTTCGAAAAATCAAATCGCACCTTTTTTCGACACTGAAAATTAAATATGACACAAAACTGTTCTATAACTAAATCCAATGTCATAGCTTTTCAAGCTAAAGATTAACATCATCATTGGGTAACTCTTTTGCCGATTTTAATACTTCTCTAAACTCACCCCCTTCACCTTAATGGGTCATCCTTAATCAAAGAGACTTTTGAAGAGCTCCTGTCCCAAACCCAAAGTTAGACTTCATTGGAACGACAGACAAAGGAGTTCTAAAAAGGCCCTATGCCAGCCCGTACCTGTCTCCAAGATCTGTCAAATAACCAGTAATTTATTCGAAGTAGATTCCCCTAACCTTGAGTGTTAGGAGCGATCTATCTCCTCGCCCTAGGGCTCACCTCAGGATCCCTCCCAAGATTACACAGTCGAGTCCCCTTAGTCCCAGATACTCTTGCATCGGCCTCGTCACGGGGATTAAGGACTCGAATAGAAAGACTTCTTCTCTTTGGCCTTGGCTTCTAATTCTTATTCTAGCACCACTTGACATGTTCTTATTGAGACTAAGGCTTCTGTTTTTTACTGATTTCATACTTTGTACTTAAATCTTAAAGCTTGTGATTGTTAACTTACTTACAGGAGCTATCTTTGCACTCTTACATTGATTGTACTCTTTTAATCCCAATGGCCTACCTACCTTTGAGGTCATTCATTAACCATTAATTATATAATTTTATCTTAAAACCCCCAGTGATGAGCTTGGTGCAAATAACACGCCTCCATGATTGCACACAAAGCACCTCGTCCAACGGTTGATGCACTGAAGTTAATTTATTTTACAAATTAGTCATAATTGTATTCTACAAGTCATAATCATATTCTACAAATTATCCAAAGGCTGGCTGCTGCGTAGAATCAAACCTATTCTTCAAAGCAATGACTTTGAGTAAAATATTATGTTTTCCTTGGCTACATATCTTGCTCGTTTTTAAAAGAAATTCCTCCAAAACTCAAATTTTTTGTTTTCTTTATTTTAACCTATTAAAATCAAACCTAATTTAATACCTAATACCAATTAATGCATATAACTACTAATAAATAATAAATAAAATAAATAACAGAAAACATTAAAAATCAAATAATTTAACCAAAAATATATACCAAATAATTTAACCAAGAATATATACCGAAATTCTCATAGCCACATACAATCAAACTAACTGAGACAATCTCTTCCATAAACCCCGACTTGACTCAATACATCCTTGCAAGTTACATCTATTCTATTCCAGATAGAAGACGTCTCAAGCCCTTTATATAGGGAACTTAAGTCGTCTTCATCGTCATCCATTCCTTATTAAAATACTTGAAATCCTATTATTATCTGGAAATATCACTACAGTTATCTGTTATCCATTAATAATTATTATTGTTCACAAAAATTTTGTTGTTATCTTCATCCTAAAAGCCATTATATCTAATAATAGCCAATAACTTATAAGCAAAACCCTCCAATAAACATATGCTCCTGCATTAGTTGTGTGAGCTGTTATCTGGTCAGGAAGAATTACCATAAATACTTAAAATAGAGTCTACTTAAGAAAAGCAAATATCGAAGCGCAGATTGTACTTTCAAAGATCTACTCTCTCGAGAATCAGCATTCTCACTACAAAGCATAGCTGTCTGGCATCTACCACAAAATTAACCCTATAATCGCAGTGGAGCAAAGCTTCCTACATTTTCTAAAGGATTAACGACATCCAGGAGTGACCAAAGATAGGTCCAAGTGACTCAAATGCCGCATTAGTTGTGTGAGCTGTTATCTGGTCAGGAAGAATTACCATAAATACTTAAAATAGAGTCTACTTAAGAAGCAAATATTGAAGCGCTGATTGTACTTTCAAAGATCTACTCTCTCGAGAATCAGCATTCTCACTACAAAGCATAGCTGCCTGACATCTACACAAAATTAACCCTATAATCGGAGTGGAGCAACGCTCCCTACATTTTCTAAAGGATTAACGACATCCAGGAGTGAAAGATCGGTCCAAGTGACTCAAATGCCAAAGGAGGAGTGCTCATAGCATTTCCTCTCTATAAAATAACAGAAATAGATGTGAAAATACATAATAAATAATAATAATAATTTAATTTTTAAGTTCACGATTTAGCTTTGATGTGAAATATGTTCTTGCAATGAAGCCCTGCCTTCTTTAATAACTTCTATGCATGATTGAAAACAGGATCTTCGTTGCGCGTCCTTGCTAACGCCATTGGAGCATTAGTCAAATAACAGGCGATTCGTTTGGCAAGAAATGAAAAATGACATCCTTATATTTGATAGAACCGGTCGTTTGGCAAGAAATGACATACGACATCCTTATATTTGATAGAACCAGGAAAATGTAAGGTTACCATTACCGCTGCTTCCCTACGCAATGAATTTAACAGAGATCGCAAAATTCAGTACGGAGAAGTCGCCGTGGTTTATTTAATGGAGATTTATCGTACTTATATTTATCATTCAAAGGGAAAATGCAAATGAGCTACTCTTATAGACTGCTCAGCTGACATTAAACTCATCTTTAAACAAGATCCCCAAATAAGCGTTTTAAATGAAAGAAAAAACAAGATCGTGAAGATTATCGTTGGACTTAGCAGAAAATGCCCTGCTTCATCGATAGAAAAACGCAAGCGGAAAAGATTTGGAAATTTAGAAGCATTTACCTTGTTGAACCAGGGATCGTGGAGAATGTCGCTCCCGCGCTTCTGGACAATGCAGGGGCGGGAAACTTTTGCGCTGAAGTTACGCCAGAGCCCTATGTTACGAAGGAGAAGGGGAGCACGCAGCCGAGACAAGAAACGATAAGCGGATCGAACCTGCGACATCCTGGCGGCCTGGCTGGCTGGTTGGATCGCTTTCCCTCTCTAGCTCGGCTCAAAGCTTGCTCGCTTCTGCTTCTTCCTATCTGCTTGTCTCGTCTTGTTTTTGCGAAGCGAACAGAGCGTCCCGTGCCAAACGCCTGCGCCTCCCGGACCCGAAACATTTTGGGGAATTTGGTTACTTAAGATCTTTTCGGCCAGGGTGGACAAACGAAACAGAAACCCGTGGCTCCCACCGACAGAAAGCAGCAAGCAGTGGTCCCCGCAGCTTTGCCGCGTCCCCTGGCAGCCGCGTCCATGGTCTTTCCGGCTTTGCTTACGTTCCACGTGGCATTCTCCTTCGTTACTATTGGTGTGTCATAGATCCTAAACGCCTTTGGTTCTTGCCTACGACTGACACGCTGGCGCTAGTAGACCTGATCATCAATTTCTAGTCCAAGTTGGAATCGGCATACGCAATTATTGAGACGTGGAATATCTTTGAGACTTTTGATAACTCCTCACTCGCTGCGTATTGACACGTGGAATATCTTTGAGACCTTTGATAACTCCTCACTCGCCCAAGTACATGCACTTCGAAATCCGGAATAATGAAACCAATACTGAGAAATAATGAAAACTATAGGAAACTAATATATCAAATCAGATTTCAGGAATTTGCGACGGTACAAATTCGTTGGGACAATAATATCATAAGCTAAAGCTATGATTTGGCTTAGGAAAGCAATTCATAGCTCCTCCACATAGTTGCTCTTTGCTCAAAAGAGCTCGACGATTCCGCCTTGTATTTTTGTTTTTTTTCCAGAAAATTTATCAATTATATTAATATATAATGTGTTTTCAAATCAGAAAGTTACAATCGCAGTTGTGGTGTAAGTTGTTGTATTAGAAAAAAAAAAATTTGCCTATAGCGGTTTCTCAACAAGCAAAGGGGGAAAGTTTATAAAAGAGAAATGGCGAGAAAACAAAGCATGCTGCTAGGAGATTGTGAAAAAGTTAGCAAATAAATATTATTCAGAGAAAATAAATTCAAAGACCAGGAGTAAACTCCAACTTTCAAATCATGAAAGTCTGTTGAGGTGAGAGGAGTTGATCTTAGAAAAGTGTTAAAAAGATGGGAGGGCCCTCGTGACCATTTATCTAGAGATTGTAAGATATGATACCCACTTTTTTCTGAAGCGTTGTCTTTGATAGTTGATCTACTGATTTGTTATGTTCGCGATAGATGTGTTTGTCGCTGAGTTTTTTGAAAGTGGGTTGTAGTAGTCTAATTATGTCCTTCCAAACCAAGAGGGAGATAGGTTGTAGATCATCCTTGTTGTTCAACACTCGATAATAATTATGGAATGCCCGAGTAACTGGAGGAATTCAATGTGGAGTCTAGAGGCCAAGTATAGCGTGGCCGAGACACCCAATAATTATGCCCTGGTGTTGGTGCCTGGGCCACAGTTGAAAGTCCATTTGTAGAATGAGTTTTGCGAGATGTTGATCAACGCTCCAGCTCCACTCTGAGAGCCATTTGAATGTGTTGCTCCATCGAACCATCCTGTAGGAATGTCTTCTATGTCAGGAACCTTCTTTGTGTGTTGCAGTCTTGGCTTGCTAGAGTGGAAATCATTCCAAGTTTTAAAAATTCCAAGAGCTTTGTAGGTTGCAGTACTTGTCGAAGGGGTCCCATTTTCAAAAATTGTTTTATTTCTGTCCAACCAAATAGACCAGCAGACTAGGGATGGAAGATGCATAAGATTGTGTTCCCTTTGGGACCAAAAGTCAAAACAGTCTAAGAGTGTGGGCCCATCCCATTTAGTTTTGAGATTTAGGACCAAATCAATTTTATCCCAAACTTGTCTAGAGTAAAAACACTTGATAAACAAGTGTTCCACAGTGTCTGAATCATTGTGACACAAGTGACAAAAATTTGGCCCAGTCCAACCCTTTCTTTGAAGGATGTCCCATGTGTTTAATTTGTAAACGATCAATAGCCAAGTGAAGTATTTTATCTTGGGCGGAAGATGTCAGGTCCATAATTATTTTCTCCAACCTCTGATATTTGTGTGCCAGAGCGAATTAGTGATGGTTGCATAAACGTTATGTGTTGTGAGTTTTCCAGAATGGTCACCCCCGACCATTGAAGCAGATCTTCTGAGTCAGTTAAATGTATACTCGAGTGTGTGAGGGTCATGCAAAAGGTATTCCAGTAGGGAGCTAGCTCTACATTGAGCTCAAGCGAATCGCTAGTTATCCATCTGTCAGGGAAAAACATTGATCTAGCATTGTCTCTGGCTTGGTAGAGGTACCATATAATTTTTGAATGGAGATGAGCTAACAGTTGCGGTGGTAGAATGGATACGACATCCATGCCAAGAATGCGATCACGGCCAAGTGTAATGGAGTGACCCAAACCTGGATTCTGCCTTGTTATGTGCATATAACATTTCAAGTAGGAATTTTTTACTTATATGGATTTATTTTGTTTATGTATTGGTTTTTAATTAATGAATTAATAAATTTTGATTGTATATGGATTTAAATAATTTAATTATTTTTTCAAATATATCAATTTTATATGTAATTTTTTTGGGATAAGACAGTTTCTTGTTGAAAAGGTTAAATATATAGGAAAGGGCTTTATTTTTCAAAACAATTCTCCCCTTATGAAGATTTAAAATAACTATCTTTCATCTAATCTTTCATGACAAATAAGTATCATAATGTTTTTTGTGTTAAATATTTTCTTGATCTAACCTTTAACTTAACTTTTAAGTAATTACCTTCCATCTCAATACTTTTCATAACAAGGTTTTATTTTAGCTTTTTTATCTAAATGTTGCTTAGACCTAACCCTTAATGAACAAAAGAGGAGGACTTTCTTTCTCACATGTTGTATGATTTATAGGTTTAGTGGTAGATGGCTCTCCCTCAAACAGCTCCATGCATCGATACAAATGACTTAGAGGTCTTTTTTAAGGAAATTAATTTCTAATTCACCTACAAACATAAGCAGTTTTTAACTTATAGGTCTAAGTCCTTGGAGAAGATAATACATATTGCTCACAATAGGTTATAGTTTCTAGATAGTGTTGGATTATTTATGACAACGGAATAATTTCATTTCAACCTTAATATAGAGGCTCTAACGGCAATATCATTATGAATCAAATTGCCAAATGTTCCTTTCGAATATTGGGATCTTGCGACTTTAACCACTATTACCAATTATTTGGATAAACCTATCTGTGTGGCTCTCAAGAGTAGTCATCATGCATTTACTACTCACACCAAGGTATGTATTTTATGTGCCAAGAGTAGTCATTATGGCTTTACTACCTACACCAAGTTGTGTATTTATTGTGCCAAAAGGCACATTCTACATCCCAATATGGGTAGATGTGTCACATATAATTCAATATAGCATTGACATTGATGTACATTGGTGTAGAAAAAATCATAATACTTCTAAATAATAAATAATAATATTAATATTAATAGCCTTGTGGATTAGCTCAAATAATCATGAGCCAAACATGTGATATATCCCCATAAATTGGGGAGGACGAGAGTTCAACTCTTTTGATCTCCTTGGGGTGAGGTGTTTGGAACTTAGACGCCAATGGTTTACCTTAGTTACCACCCATCGTCGATGTTAGAATATAAGTGGATGTGCTCATTTTACCATTGACAATACCCTTGTCACCTAACCATAGGATGAAGCCACCCTACGAGCACCTTAACCTTGACAGAGAATCACTCCGGAAGCAAACCCTAGGCTAGATAGCCAAACAAAGGGTAGCGCACCTTTCCCCAAGGATAGTGCATCAACAAGAGCTGATCAGATAGTCCAAACGCTAGCTAAGAGATAGTCCAAGCGTAACTTCTAGCTGCAACAGCTGCAACGACAACTCTCCTCCAAACCTATGTAGAAGTTGGGCAACTGCAGTGCGCACAAGTGTTGCTCTGCAATTCTGAGACTGCCTGCTAGAATGAGAACCGGCCTCCTGTATTTATACTAATTTTGGCTAACTGCTTGAGCTGACTTCTCATTCCAGGTATCTGTCTGTTCAGTATATATTATTATTCCTGGTCGACTTCTTTTCTTGGAGGCTAATAACCTAATATAAATTATCTTCTTGAGCCGACAAGTCTTCTAGGATTATTAGCCAACTCATCGGGGTTTCTTCTTGCTTCCCGGAGTATTCTATCCTCGTTGGGTCTACATGTGGAGGTAAATACCTACGGCAACTACCATAATATCAACAGTTGATGGTGAAGTCTCTAAGGGTTTCCCATGCTTGAGTATAAGGAAAAAATAATAATAATAATATTAATACATCCACAAAATATAAACACAAATAGAAATAAAATCTGTATATATATAAATAGAATGTTTTAAACCATCTTAATCATAAATCTAAAAAGTGTTGAGATTCAAATCTCTCAAGGCAAAAACTTTTGTTCAAAATTTTGCACCTTCAAAAAGATTTACACCTTGAGGAATTCAATCCCTCTTGGTGTTTGATAGATTTGAGGTTAAAATCGATCTATGCTTGTGCATATTTGAGAAAAAGTCTTCCTAACTACTATGCATTAGAATGTCATGACCAAATCCAAACTCAACCACTTAGTTATAAACATGTTTTGTTTTGTTGCAAACTTTGATCATACGATGGCCTCTTCACCAAAAACAAAACACCTCCAACTTTAAAAGAATGTTTCAGAGTCCCCTGAATAGAAAAGCCCAAACAACCATGAAATATATACAATAAAACTCAACATAGCTCAATTCCTACTCCTTGAAAACTTGTGGTTAATGAAAATAGTGATGAAACCAATGTCAATATTTTACCTCAATAAACCACTCCCTTTCTATTTATGAGTCCCTTTTTCATATCTTAATAAACAACTTCCTTCCTAAGGATGATGTGAAATTTCCTAAACCCAGATGTCAATTTAATCAAAAAGCAGAAATCACCATTTAATTAATTACACTGGGTTAATTTCTTCCACGATATAAAACGCACATCAAAATAAAATAACCAGGGACTTAAGCAATAAGGAACAACAACAATCACATCACATGCACACTGATATTTTGGACAAACCTCCCCGGAGAAACCCAAGATGCCAAAACTGGTGCAGTAGATGAAGGGGATTTTTATTATTTAGTAAAGAGAAATATGGAGATCTCTTACAAACAATTCGCCCTCAATAGATATTGAGAGAAACCTCGACTTAAGTCCTTCTGGATGAGGTACAACCCTTTCCCCAACCTCTGGAACCAAATTGCCTCAACAAGAATCCTCACACATGCCTCTATGTTATCCGTACAATAGCCTGTGTGAGCTCTATGTGAGCAATGGCGGAACCTCTGTGTGGAAGTGGATGCATCTCTACGTGACCTTAGAGGTACAGTGAATCTTTGTATCATGTTCTCCTTTGTCTCCCTGTCAAATCTCTTTCTCCTAATCCTTAGATCAAATCCTCTGCGACTCAATCTCTTCTATGCAAATTTAATAATGCATCCAAAATGGCTAAGTCGACCTCCTTATACTTCGTTGATCAAGTGAACCCTAATCTCCATGAGATGGACGGTTGAGATTGTCTTCCATTCCCTCGTTGAGACCGATAGTCAAGATTAAAAGAACCATCACTTAAATAATTTCACAACTGAAAAATATAACACATTTTCAATTATTTTCCTAAGTTGAAAACTATAGGAAAATTAATTAATCAACTTTCGCCATGTTTCATTGTCCCCCACACCATGCTAGGATGTTGCAAGGTGTGGAAGACCTTTCGATGTTATACATCTCAACACTCCCTCTTAGCGAGGAAGGGATTATTTCTCAATCCCATATGATCCCTAAACTTCTCGAGCTTATGTTTCCTCAGTCCCTTGGTGAATATAACTGCCATCTACTCATCAGTATGTATGTAAAAAAGCCTCATGTCTCCTCTCTATACATGATCCTGGATGAAGAGATACTTGATATCAATGTGCTTGCTACGATCATGAAACATAGGATTCTTAGAGAGCCCGATGCCACTCTGATTGTCACAGTGTATCACAATAGCCTTTAGCTCCTACCCGAACAATCCAAAGAGTAACCTCCTCAACCACAATGCCTCACATGTCGACATACTAGCTTCCATGTACTCTACCTCAACAGATCTCAATGCCATTGAACCTTGCTTCGTGTTGAACCGGAAAGTGATGCTCAATCCAATGTTGAAACAACAACCTGAAGTACTCTTCATGTCCTCCGCACATCCTGCCCAGTCAGCATTTGTAAAGCCTGCTAACTTCACTCCACCACTCTGCTCATACAATAGCTTGTACTCCACCGTACCACTAAGGTAGTGAAGCACATGCTTCACAACTATCCAATGTACTCTCTGAGGGTCCACCATGAACTAACTCAGAGAGTTTACTATGAAACTGATATCTAGTCGAGTGTTGACCATATACATGAGCAATCCAATCAATTGACGATAGATAATGGGATCTATTGTGTTCGAATCTGATGCATCAATCTTTCTCCAATTTGTAACTAGAGGGGTAGACATAGGTTTGTAGTCCATCATCCTGAATTTGTGTAAGATCTCCACTTTACACTTCCCCTGTTCAAGGAAGAACCACCCATCCTTCTACTAAACTTCCAGACCTATGAAGTATTGCATCAACCCAAGGTCTTTCATCTCAAACTCAACTACAAGTTTGGCCTTGCAATTTATTGTCAATTTCTCATCTCTTGTCAGAAATAGGTCATCTACATATAATACAAGTATGAGAGGTGCCTCCCCTGTAAGAAAATATAGGTTCAGGTCCAGCTCACCCCCTTGGAAACCCATCTCCCTTAAGTAGTTGTCTATCCTCGAGTACCATGCCTGAGGTGCCTGCTTGAACCCATACAAGGCTCTCTTCAATCTACACACATGCGTCAGCCTGTCTTCAACATCAAATCCCTCTGGCTTCTCTATGTATACCTCTTCCTCAATCACCCCATTGAGGAAGGGAATCTTCACACCCATCTAGTGAATGCATCATCCCATGTATGTTGCTAAAGATATCACCACTCAGATTGAGGAGAATTTGGCCATTGGTGTGAATGTCTCCTCATAGTCAATGCCCTCACATTGTGAGAATCCTTTGGCTATGAAAAAAGCCTTATACTTTTCCATGCTTTCATCTACTGCATGCTTTACTTTGTATATCCATCTGGAACCTACCACCTTCTTATCCTCCGACCTAGGCACCACCTCCCATACATCATTTTTCATGATGGAAGCATATTCTTCCATCATGGCTTCTTTCCACACCTCATGTTCTGCAACTTGCTCAAAATTGGAAGGCTCTGCATCAATGAGTTGTGTCATCGATGCTACATACCCAAGCCTATGTGGTGGCTTGCTCCGCTTGAATGTCCTCTATGGAGGTGTGACTTGTTTGGCATCATCAACTATGGATTGGTACCACTTAGGCCATGGCCTAGTGTCATGTTCTTGCGGATCTGTATCATGCTCTTCCTCCTTTTGATCTGACTCCTGATCATCCTGTCCTACAGTCTCCCTCTGAACACTTGTACCCTGTACTATTTGAACACCTATACCTATACCTTGTGTCCCATGTGATCTAGAAACCTGTCCCCATACACTTTCGACTTTGACCCCTAAGTCATGTCCCTATTGGTCCTCTGTAAGTGTTGGCAAGTCTTTCGACCTCCACAATGCACTCTCCTCCTCAAAATGCACATCCCTACATAGAATGATTTTCCTGCGTGACGACACAAAAATCCTGCAGGCCTTAGAAGCCTCGCTATATCCAATAAGTAACCCCTTTTCTGCAATGAGGTCCATTTTCGTCCTCTTCATTGAAGGAAGGTGATAGTAACAAACATTGGCCCAGATGTGAATGTCATTCACATCTAGCATGGTACCTGTAAATGCCTTCGTAGGTGTCAACTTCCCCAAAACAATATGGGGACTCTTGTTCTGCAGATAAACAATAGTGTGACACACTTCTGCCCATAAGAACTTAGGCAATCCCTAATCATGTATCATTGCTTGCACTACTCCCACTACAATCATGTTCTTCCTCTCGACTACTCCATTCTGTTGGGGATTGTAAGGAACAATGAGTTCCTTCTTAATCCCAGCAGCTACACAATAATCCACAAACTCGTTGGAGGTGTACTAGCCTCCGTTGTCCAATCTCATAACCCAAATATTCCTGCCTGTATTGTTTTCCATAAGAGTTTTGAATTCCTGAAACATGTTGAAGACCCAATCCTTGGTATTTAGGAAGTATATATAGGTCTTCTTGGAGTAGTCATCTATGAAAAGAACAAAATACTTGGAACCACTCTGATGTAGACCCCCTACCTCAGTAGGGTCCACTGACCTCCCGGTCTCTGGATCGTTCCAAATTCTGAGTCGAAATGGCTCTTTGGGCTCCTGTTGGAACCCCTTGAACAAATCCACAGGTCCCTTTAATTGCCTGGCATAGGCCTTGAGAAAACCTATGCACGCGCTCAACTTTCGACGCCCTTCTATGTTCTGAACCAACACATAACTCAGCATTGACTCCTTTCCAACTAGCCCCTTCTTATCTGGTGACCTCTGGCTATGACCCAAGGCTTAAACAACACACCTTTCACATTTCGGGGTTTCGAGACTCCTGCATGCGAGCTCTCCCAGGCTCCTTGTCCTTCGAATTGTCAAAACCCGAAAAAAGGGTTGAGGTTCTTAGCTACTCCCTTAACCTCTCTCCATGTGACCACTTCCTCGTGACCATGCGCTAATGCCAAAAGGTGCCTTTCGTGGTTCGGGACTTCGACGTTCAAGAGTCCCGTCCCTTTGCCTCTTGAAACCCCGAATCCCAGTCCTTCCCCAAACTAGATCCGACGGTCCTGCGTCCTCCTCAATAGACCATGATCGTTTTGCGATTTCGTGAGTCGGGACTCCACGTCTCCCGACTCCTGGCCTCTCAAACACCTGGGTCTCGAAATGTTGAAAAGGGATTAACGGGCTTTGGCTCCTCTCTTAGCCTTCATCCACGCGACCACCACTATGTGACTACGCGCTTAACGTCAAAGCACTATCGGCTTTCGCGATTCGGGGAATCGCGATGCAAGCATTCCCCCTGTTCTCTGTCTTTCGAATCCCCGGTTCACGAAATGCCGAAATCTCTCCCTCCGAGAGATCAACGACCTAGTCCTTTTGGAACCGACGACCACGATCTAACTGGATCGATGGCTCAAAATATTTCGGCCTTTTCCCGAAACCTTGACCGCTTGCTACGTGTCCTCCTGTGGACGGTTACAATGCTTTCGGGATTTTATCGAGTCCTCTCCTTTTGCTTCTACAAGGGTTAAACCTCGTTCTCCTCTTTCCAGATCCGATGGCTATCATTCCTTTATGCGAGATCTGACGGTCACAATCTGATCTTCTGTGCACCTCCTAGGGACTAAACCCCGTGCATGTATCCTTGATCCAGCGGCTCTCGGGCCACTGCACTCCAGATCCAACGGCTGGCGCGATTTCACAATTTTGACGATTGCAAGTATGGGGTGCAGCCTCCTCTTCTCCTCCAACCCTTGATTCCCGAATGTGTTGATATCCAAGGGTTTAAACCCCCTGCGCCTTCGCCTGATCCAACGGTTGTCGGGTATTGGCATTAGATCTGACGGTTCAGATCTATCCTCCTTGCGCTCTCTCCTCCTCTGTGCTTGGACGTAGATTCAACGGTCCAGATCTTTCCTCCCAGTGTCAATCCAACGACAGCTATGCTCATCCTCCTGAGCTTGCACCTCTTCCCTTCTCTTGGAAGAAATTTGATGCTCAAAGGTCTCGGCCTTCGATGCTTCCCTTGCGAGCCCGGTTCCTTTGGGTCTCATCTACGTTATAGAAATACTTCCTCTCCTGAGCTTTGTCAACTTTGAAACCTCGATAGGTTTCTCGACCTTCTGCTCCTTTCTTCTGTTGCTCTGTGCACAAAGGCACTGTTCCTCCTGAGCTTCGGGAGTTAGAATAAGTCCACCCTCACACACTCCTTGTGTTGCTGAGATTTCCTCAATCTCAGATCCAAAGTATTTCTTGAAAAGAAATGCTTCATGCCCTCTTGGCGTACCTTTGCTCAATGCACACCTTGCAGAGCCCACAGAGTGTTCAGTAACTCTAGTTGTCTTCGAACTCGACACTTCCCTTTCCTCAGAACTGGAAAGAGAGTTATTCTCGGTGCGTTCTATGTACTCACCCAATGCCTTCTTGGCAGAGCTCTACAGAACCTGCAGTAGTTCTGTCTTCCCTGAACTTGAAACAGAGTTCCTCCTGTGCACTCCTTGCACTCGCTCGATGCCCTCCTGATAGAGCTCTACAGAACCCCAGACATTATATCTTCCTTCTCTGTGCTCTCCTCTGCACAGTCTCTCCTTCAGGATGTTCAACGATCCTAGGGTTTTTCCTTTGGGTCCAAGATTTCCTCTGGTGCACCCTCCTGGCACGTCTCTGCCTAAATTCCGCAGGATTCAGAAGTGCACTTTATGCATTGGCTTACAAAACCCACAGTGTTTTGTCATGCAACCTCTTGCATGAAGCCACAAAGAACCAGACCTGGAATCAAAGAACCCAATAGACAACAATTTATGTCTGTAACCTGCAAATGCATGCAAACATACATCTACAACATATCATAAGCACATAAAGACACTCATTCGATTACCTAGAATAACATGTAGGAAAAACTGCTCTCTGTTTGTATTAATAAAAATGCCTCTTTACAAATGTGCTCAAGCTCTGACTGTAATAGAGTCACGACTTCTTCTCTTCTCCCTATTTTTTCTCTATTCTTCCCCTTGCTTCTTTTAAAACAAAAAGAATATCTCTTTACAAAAGGGGGCTCCTCGAGCGCTTCCCTCCATCCTCACCAACTCTCATTAATTACAATGAATTACATTGAATGGGCCATCTAATCCGAATTGGATCTAGATCCCCATAAACCCGTCATCCATTAAGGCGACACCAACTACAACATGCTCGAAGGCATGGCTTTGGCTCTACCAGCCTTACAAACATTTAATACATTAAATTCAAATTTGAAATTTGAAAGTGAGAGGGTTGCGCCTCTCCTCTCCATTGAATGCGTACTGGGTGTGCTGGGTGTGTTGGTTAGCTGACGCTTGATGATGTTGGAGCGATGCTCTTGCATCACACTCACTAACTCCACACTCATCGGTCCACGAACGTCTGAGTGTATCAGATCCAATGCTCCCTTGGACCTATGCTCACTAGGTGGAAATGGCCTCCGAGCATACTTTCCCATTGCACAACCCATGCATGGGCCGTGCTTCTCTCCTGCTATCTTCGACAATCCCGTGATTGTCTGTCCCAAGTGTCCTAATGCACCAAAGTGTAAGTGTGCCATCCTCATATGCCATAGATCACTCAAATCTGTGGTGACATTGATCAATTCTCTCACTAGCTCTATTTCTAACCTGTAAACCTCTTCATGTCGAACCCCAATCATCATGTCCAAAAGCCGTTTGATCTCGATGGTCGGATGAACACCTTTCCTTTACGGAAGGTTACCTCATACCCTTTATCCTTAAGGGTAGATACTGAAATAAGGTTCTTGGTCATACTAGGAACATATAGGACATCAACGAAATAGAGTGGTTTCCCAGACTCCCTCTTAAATGAAACAATGCCAATTCCTTGCTCCTTGTAGCACCTGTCATCTCTAAGATCAATGTGAAGGTTCACACCTCCCTCTTGCATCTTGGTGAAGAACTCTTTATGCCCAATCATATGACAAGAGTCACCATTGTCAAAAAACTAGGTGCTTGTGACAATTGAGATCGACATGCAAGCAATGAGACAAAAATCTTCCTCGAAGCTCTTGGAAAAATCATCTACTGCAAATGTTGCCATCAGTGGATTTTTCCCTTTCTTCTTCTATGGATATTGTGAAGAAAAATGCCCAAGCTTATGAAACCAGAAACATTTGACCTTTGAAAAGTCAATGTTCTTCTTCTTTCCACCCTTCTTCTTCTTTTCCTTGCCCTTGTTTTTGCTCTTAAGAGCCAAACCTTCTTCATCCACAATGTGTGGTGAAGATGTAGATCATGATTGACCAAGTTTGATCTCTTCTTGCACAAAATCATCCCAGAGTCGCTGCTAATATGGGAGTTTCTCCCTCGCTACAAGTGCTTGGATAAAAATTTCCCATGACTTCGAAAAACCATCAATTGCAATATGCACCAACTCTTTCTCGTCTACTGTCTCACCAACTGCTGCGAGGTCATATCTAAGTTGTGTGATTATGGTAAGATATGGCACTATGCCTTCTCCCTTGGCCTGCTTGGTCCCACGCAACTGCTTACGCAGAGCCATTACCTTATTCTCATTTTTATTCTGGTAGAGGTCGCTCAGGGCTTTCCACATGTATTTTGAGGTAGTTTTTTCCGGTGAGGTGTGAGATGACATAATCCTTAATCCCATCACAAATCAAGCTCATTGTTTTAGCCTCATCCTTCTTCCAGATCGTTAATTCTGTTGGATCTATAGGAGCTACTACCTTGTCCGATGTATGATCAAGAACATCATTCACTTCCAACACCCTAGTCATCCTCTCTTTCCAAGTGGGATGATTTTGAGCCCCCTGTATCCTGTCATCTACTCTCAACTGCATGGCCATTCTTGAAGATACACTATTATTCAAACCAATACATTGCTCAACCTTCACACTGCAAGTAAATAGGCTGCAACAAAATATAATGCAAGTATGTTGTTGCAAATACGTTGGAAATGCGTTGCTTTGATTTTGTGCTTTTGGATACTCACGATCCACTCAGATCTTAACAATCTACCTGTGTGTTGCTTCCTTAACAGTCTTGCTCTAATACCATGTGAAATTTCCTAAACCCAAATGTCAGTTTACTCAAAAAGCAGAAATTGCTATTTAATTAATTACGTTGGGTTAATTTCTTCCACAATATAAAATGCACAACATAATAAAATAACCAAGAACTTAAGTAGAAAGGAACAACAATAATCACATCACATGCACACTGATATTTTGGACAAACGTCCCCAAAAAAACCCAAGATGGGAAAACCGGTGCAACAGATGAAGGAGATTTTTATTATTCAACAAATAGAAATATGGAGATCTCTTACAAACAATTCGCCCTCAACAAATACTGAGAGAATCTTTAATGTAAGTCCTTTTGGATGAGGTACGACCCTTTCCCCAACCTTTGGAACGAAATTGCCTCAACAAGAACCCTCACACGTGCCTCTGTGTTATTCGTACGACAACGTGTGTGAGCTCTATGTGAACAATGGCGAAACCTCTGTGTGGAAGTGGATGTGTCTCTGCCTGACCCTGGAAGTATGGTGAATCCCTGTATCTCGTTCTCCTCTGTCTCCCTACCAAATCTCTTTCTCCCAATCCTCACAGTGTATCCTCTGTGACTCAATCTCTTCTCTACAAATTCAATAATGCATCCAAAATGGCTAAGTCGACCTCCTTATACTTCGTTGACCAAGTGAACCCTAATCTCCATGAGATGGATGATTGAGATTGTCTTCCATTCCCTCGTTGAAACCGATGGTCAAGATTAAAAAAACCATCACTTAAATAATTTCACTTTTAGCTTTAGAAAAAAAGAAATCAATAAAATCAATTGAAAAATATACACATTTTCAGTTATTTTCTTAAGTTAAAAATTATAGGAAAAATAATTAATCAACTTTCACCATGTTTCATTGTCCCCCACACCATGCTAAGACACTGCAAGGTGTGGAAGACCTTTCGATGCTATACATCTCAATAAATGAGTCTCTTTGAAACTAGGAAAAAAGAAAAAATGATGAATCAAATTCCTCAAGTTCAAGTGAAAATTTAATTCTTTTGTTATATCTTAATAAACAACTTCCTTCCCAAGGATGAGTGCCTTTGAAACTGGGAAACATATATGAATCAGATTCTTAAGTAAAAATTCAGCTTTGTTATTTCAAATGCAAACAATAAACAATACAAACCTAATTACAAGACCATGAAAAAAACATAGTCATAATAAATGGTGATGTATCACCATATTATTAATTAGTTTTCAAGCTCACCAAACATCAAGTGACTTTGTCGGTTCAAAGTTCAAAAGTAAAAAAAGTTTAAGTAGATCCTATATCTCTTTATTTAAAATAAAGAATAACGACTATAGTGTTGAAGGCTCATCGTGGAGAAAGATGGGCTTCTACACGCAAGTTAGATTTCCCCCACGTGCAAAAGGATTGAAAATGAGCATTATTTTTTATTTATAAAAGAATAGACTATGCTATGTCGTTATCCCCACCTTTCTCGAATAGATGGAGACTCTCTCGCAATGTTCCGGGATTGAGAATTTTTAAAACTCTAGTTGAGTATAAAAGCTAAACAAGGTCCTATAAAGCGTTTATATTCCAAATCCATGCGATGTAACCGTGCCGGTGAAATGAGAGCACCCCAAGCAAGGCATCAAGCGTCCTTGACCAAGAATAAAGTAATGGGACCGAGATATGGAGATTGTAACGTGGCAAGGAGTTACTACATTAGTCCAACGATAGTGACAAATGAAGGCCCAAAAGGAATTTCATATTGGATGGTAAAGTTAACTATTCTCCAAAACCCCGACGATTGGATTTTAAAAAGTCAATTAAACGAGAGTGCATGCACGTCTTCTTTTCAAGTCTAAGTACAAGCCATATTCACAAAAGTCGTGATCATAGAAATAGACTCGTTTTTACTTAGCCCAACAAAGTGTTTTACTCTTTGGCAAAACTATTTGATCTACCCAAATTTTCTTAGTTTCAATTTCTTTGATTTCGAGAGGTGTTTTATTTTTCTATGAGGATAGTTTCAATTTCTTTGATTTCGAGAGGTGTTTTATTTTAAGTCTAACATGGTTGCGATATCATTGTAGGAGGGTTTTTATGAAATTATTTTAATTGACGTTTTGAATGAATCATAATAGGTTTTTTAAGGTGATAAAATTTATTATTATTTAATTGTCAATTTGTAGTGAAGATAGTTATTATTAACCATTATCTATGAATAAAGCTGACTCATCATCATTATTAAACTAACATTTAAAATGATTTGTTGGTAATCCATAAGGAGGTAGTCTTTCATTCATGCTAGATGCCTTTTGGTCTTGGGAAGTTACATTGTTTCCTTACATCTAAGGAAGACAAGCTCTTAGTCAATTAAAAGTAGTTTTAGATCTTACTCCATGATCAAAAGGGCGGTTTCATCCTCTTATAATATCTCCAAGATACTCAGTATCATTTGTTCTCCATCACCCAAAAATCATGTAATGTCAAGTATCCACCTAGCTTTAGCTCCATACATAAAGCCAAAATATTATACCCAATTATAATTTCACTTTTTATAGAACTTTCATTTTATTATAATTAATTTAATTGTAATAAAATTTATTTTAATTATATTAAAATAATTAATAATTATTATAATTAGATAAACTAAATTACACTTAATTTAAGTAAGTTGATAAAATATTCTTATTTAAATATAGGTATCACATCTTGTTTTTAATTTTGAATTAACTCAAATATTGTCTATATAGCTAAACTTCCTAATGTTATAATAAAGTGGTTAGTTTTTTAATTTTACAGTTTATGATTTAAAGTGTAAACTTTTTAATTTTAGTGTTTGTGAGTTTATTGTTTTTAAGGATATATAGCTTATATAACTATATATTCCACTTTTTTTTTTTTCCAAGAAGAAAATTGTTCTCGAATTTATATTAAATATAAATTCTTTTACAAAGATCTGAATTAATACAGCAAGGAGAATAGACTGATTAAACAGTAGGCGACGGCTGGCCCAATACAAACATACAGAGAGGATCCAAAGGACAATGCGAGCTGACTGTAATAAGAAAAATACAATGCTGTTCTCAGCGCTAAAAAAACAGAGTGATCCAAAAGGCGAAAACACGAGATGAGAACAGCTGGAGAAGAGGCAGATACAGTGGTGATCCGTCGCTGATCTAAGCAATGAAAGTCCTCTTGAAGATTTCATGTATTGAACCAGAAGTAACCTGTAGCTGCAAATTTCATAGCTAAACCTGAGCTGTAGAATAAAACTTAAGGCTCGAATATAGTGATAGATGAGATGGGACTGTCTATTCCATAATCACTGTGGAAAACCATAAGTTTCCCTGCCTCCTGACCGAGAGCCCTCTTGGATAAAATGTCAGCCTCGGAATTGTGACATCGAGGGATATGATGGAAAGTAGCTGCAGTGAAGAGATTAGCCAGCATTCTGGTAAGTTTCTTCCATCCTTCGATATGTACAGATTGGAAATTGCTCTTGTGATTAATCCAATCGATAATAATTCTTGAGTCACCGAGAACCAGTAAGTGATTTAGTGACCAGCGGGAGGCCAGATAGAGAGAGGCCCATAAACCCATAAGTTCTGCTTTATTATTGGATCCGGCACCGCAGTTCAAAAACCACTTAGTAACTCTAGAAGAATGTGTCTTGAGAGTGCCCCCGGCTCCACAACATTTACCATTGGCCTGAGCTGCGCCATCAAAACAAATAATGGTGGACCCAGGATCTGGCGAGAAATATACAGGCTTAAGCTGCAGATCTTTGAAAGAAGACCGCTTCCAATGGAAGGAGGACATAATGCGGTGGATGACCGCATCGCAGGAGGGGGGGTGTCCTTCAAATAAATACTGATTGCGTTCCAGCCAGATTTGCCAGCATACGTGAGCCACCAATGGGTGTGGGGCCGCCCTGGCAGCGAGCCAATTATTTAATATGTAAGTGAGAATGAGATTTGCCAATATCTTGTGAACACCACATAAATATCCTCCTTCATAATTGAACATGTGATTTATAAGGAGAAAACACATATTTTTAACCATTAGTTCCACTTGAATTGTACATTATATATTATATTATATTTATTTAGGATTAAATTAAAATAAAATATGAGAAAAAAATTAGTCCTATTGATTTAATCATAGATTAAGGAGTAGTCTAACCATTCTATGATTTCCCCCTTTTCCAACAATATATTCTCCAATAGCCTCCCCACTCAAACGTCATCGACCACATGTCTCTGTTTGCATGTAGAAGGTCCCACCTCTACCATCTCCATAACAAGTTGGCTTCCATAAACACAGAGCCCCTAATTTATTAGTGAAATTTTGAATCTTAAATTTCAAATTCTATTAGGGTTCTACCCTAACCCCTTTAGTTAGATACTTTATTAATGTATGAGGCTACCTTTTTTGAATAAGGCTCATCAAATAGTCAGTTAATAGTCACTCATTGTAAAAGGGTCATCTTTAATAATAAGGCTCAAATTAGTTTGTCAATTGGGTTTAGCTGGGGTGGTTGGAATGAATGATTGTTATCCTCCCCACCCAGGTTCAATTCCCACAAGCGACATGTTGAGCTCATAACAACTATATTATTGTAATGGCTTCAAGCTTTGTTGTTGATCGGTTTTGTGTCTTGAAGATTCTAGGGTTTACCCTAGGTACCATCCTCTAAATGAGGGGAAGTACTTGGGGGTTTCCCTTATGCTTTGTAACCTAGAAAAAAAAGGTTCAAATTAGTTAGTTGGTCCTCTTTATAAGTGGGTTTGTAGGTAGTTAAAATTCTCTATAGATAGATATATATTGAGTAGAAGGTTATGTAATGTTTTGTCAAGAATTGTTATTGTATTTGGAGCCTTGCTCTAGGAGGTTTCCCTTTGAAGAGGCAAGTCAACATAGCTCTCTATTTTTTTATTATCAAGAGATATTTCTCATGATTTATATATTTTCTCTTGTGTTCTTTAGTTTTGCACTACATTTTATGTGAATGCTCTAAAGTTTTGGGGTTAAGTATTACAAGTGGTATCATAGCTCTTTCTTGGGCACAAAGTGGGAACTCTTTTTTCTTTTTGCAATTTTTTTACGAAAAAAAGGGGACGATGGAATTCAGGTCAATTTCTAATACTTTATGTGCAAAATTTGAAGAAACCAAACATAGATTTGAATTCCTCTCGAAAAAATACCCAATTTCAAACAAACAAAAAAATTGTCCAAAATGGAGTCGAGGAAGTGGAGATATCGTTGATTTAAAATCAACATTTTTTAGGGTTTTTTACGGTGACCGTTGTGAATTTTGCATATTTGATAGATTTTGATAGAGTGCACAAATTTTAGTTAAGCCAATGCCAATAGATCCAAAAAATCCATGGCATTTCATAATTGGGGTCATAATGGCCAATGTGAGAAGTATAGCAAAAGTTGTGATCATTTTACATTTTTGGCCTTAAACCCTAACATGAACAAGTAAGTTATTTTTTTGTGATTTTAAGAGATTTTTCTTTGGTCAACAAGCTCCTAATATTTTGAATTTGTTTTAGAGACATGTTCCAACGTCTAAAAAAAACACAGTGATCACTCGTTCAACGGGTAAAATTGCGGTCAAGGAAGAATACACACAAGAAATACTAGTGAAATCATATTATTGGAAACCCTTGTAACCCTTGTTGGTACCCCTTCGAGTACTATCGCATTAGGCAATACATGTAGACGAAATCTCACTTCCACATACCCAAAATATGCGTTAGGCCTAGTAGATTATCTTGGCAAACTTTTAGCAAATTCTAACAGTTGAAAAGCAAGTTATAAATGAAAATGTGTTAGGGTTTTTGCATCCCTAATGGCTGCAGATAAATTTTTAAGACTTATCCAATTAAGACGCCCTAGTGGCTATGACAAGCCTAGAACGTCAAGAAGAGATTGCAATTTAAATAGGTTGGTTATCTCGTATTTTCACGTATCCCAATGCAACAATTTTATTTCTCCAATGTAAAATGAAAATGATCAGTGCTTTAACTATTGGGTTATGGAATCGAAGAAAGAGTTAACTATACTACTTCCTTGGGGGTTTAAACCCTCTTACTCCCCAAGGCAAGTAAAGCTAACTAGGAAGTGCTAGGAGGGTGTAAGCCCTTTTACTTCTCCTAGCACTTCCTTAAGCAACAAATTTATTTCCAAGACAAATATTGATAAGCTTAGTGGGGTTGTATGCACTTATACTCCCCAAGAAATTCAAATAGTTAACCTTGCAACTAATAAAAAGAGGCAATAACAAGATAAAACCCTTCAACTAGAGCAAGAATCAACACGATAAACTTCCACTTTACCAAGAATTTTCCACCAATATGCAAGACAAACACTCCACAAGAGGTACTGCACCACTTCCTTCCACAAATAACAAAGTAAACTATGACAAATGCAAAAGAGAGAGAAAATCCCCAAGTGTAGCGGAAATTTCATCCAAGAACTTCTCACAATGGGAGAGTTATGTTATAAATGAAATAGAGATGTCCTCTATTTATACAAAATGTTCTTATCATAGTTTGTCCATTTAGGTTAGGGTAAACACAAAGTAAGGGGACAACAAGCCCCTACTTTTCCCCTTTACAAAAGTAATACTAGACAATTCATACTTTACACATGAAAATAAAACCCTAAATAAGACGCCATCCCTCTAGGGGGACATTTTGAAACTTTTCCAAGTCATTGGATGATCCAGATGGATATCGGTGGCCACTCACCTTTTCCAACTGGCTCAAAACAGTTTTTTGACAATTTTGGCAATTTACTATTTTTAGCAGTTTTAACTTCCAGGGCCATTTTGAGGGCCTAAATGAAAGTTTCTCGGGATTGAGCTCCTTAATAATAGTCAAAGGCATGATTGAGCCCTCAAAATGAATCTCCTCAATGATACCTTTCCAATGGGCTATCACACGCCTAAAATGAAGATCGTATGCAAAAGTTACGACCCTGGGAAGTTGATGTACTAACTTATCCAAACGGGGCCCACATGAATTTTGGCGCTTCATCTCCTAGGGTTAGGTTTTTGGATGTCTAGGGTTTTGGGCATTCTTGTTTATTGTAAAAAGGCCTTTGAGATCCTCATTGTAATTTTTTTCGTGCGAATGTGCGCAACCGTCACATCTCTTCTCGGAGATAAGCCGCCACCATTCCAACAAGCTTGTTTCCACTGCATTTTACAGTTTCAGCTTATTTCGTTATTGAATAGAAAACCAGTTTTACTTTATCTCTGTTATTTTGTTTTAAGCACCTATTAATAATATGTATTCATTTTGTTTTGCTCATAAAATTCAGATCAATAGTATCAAATAGGTCTGCTCCTTGTCATCTTAATGCATGTCCCCAACGAGGTCGAAGTACAAAGAGTTGGGTCTCGAGCTTGTTTCTCTCGAGGACAGAAGCTCTCGCACACCCAAGCGACCTCTCATGGCAGGAGAAAAGAAAGATGACGGGACAAGAGATCCTTTCAAACTGTTGATTGAGGAAGCCCTCACACAACAGAGGAACGAGATGATTGATAATTTCGCGCAAATCCTTCGACGACTACCAGCAGGAGACACATCTTCTTCGAACGAAGGCACCACCCCCTTCAAGGTACATATAAACTTAGATATTCATATATTTGAAGGTCAGATAGATGCAGATGTTGTAGACAAGTGGTTGAATCTAGTAGAAGGGTATTTTTCTGTCCATATCTTTTCGAATAGAGAAAATATTACTTTTGCGTTCCTCAAAGTCGTTCCCCATGTCAAAGATTGGTGGGAAACTTTCTATGAGCAAAAGGAAACAGAGGAAACATCATTATTTTCAGTCATGGCCACTTGGGAATCCTCAAGGGATGTTATTAAGGAACAATACTACCCTGTCGGAAGTTATGACGACCTGTATACCAAATGGACCACACTGCGGCAAGAAAGAGACCAAGCAGTGCCAGATTTCACAAATATTTTCCATACCTTGCGCACCAAGCTGGGTATCAAAGATTTAGAGCGACATCTGGTGCTCAAGTATCGCGGTGCTCTGCATAGATACATCTAGACTGAAATGGAATTTCTGGACATCTCATCCTTGGGCGCGGCCTACCGATATGCCGTCAAAATCAAGCAGAAGCTCAAACAAAAGACGTGGCAATTTGGGCCTGGGAACCCTCACAACAAAAGCCAGGAAAGGGCGGCCCCAACCCATAGAACAAAGGACAAAGCAAATATGGACAGTATTAGGACTACCAGTCCAAGCCACAAGCAAAGAAGGACACCAGAAAGACAAACAAAGATACCGGGAAGTGGTGTGACTTCCATAAGAGCCCTTGGCATAACACTGTTGACTGTCGCTCAAAACAGTCACTGGTGGCCGAAGTGAAAGCCTTTGAATTAGATGCAGATTCTGACTCTGAGCTAGAACCAGAAAGGGGAAGACAGATCATTGACGCGGAACCCAGTGCCACCGTTGCTACCACCAAGCTCCAGCCTGGTGAACCAGATGAGCCAGAAGAAGGAGAGCACCTCTTCCATTCACATATGTGGGTAAAAGGCACCACACTGCACTTCATTGTTGATAGAGGTATCCAGAAGAACCTCATATCAACAAAGGTCATCAAGCAGTTGGCCCTGCAAACAACGCCGCATGCACAACCCTACACAATTGGATGGCTTTGCCAAGGAAGTGATCTCCGCATCAACCAACAGTGTCGACTGTCGTACGACATCAAGTCCTTCAAAGACGAGGTATTGTGTGATGTTGATCCTCTCGAAGTTTGTTATGTTCTTTTGGTCCAACCTTATTTATGGAAACATCATGCTATATGTGAGTCTAGGCCTCGTAGTGTTATTATTACTTTGAACAGGAAATTGTATAGGATACCCGAGGCAGTCCCACCTAGTGTTATTTCCTTGATCTCTGCTAAGCAATGCATGAAGGTCATCTCTCAGACGGGGAAGTTTGTCTTCTTCGTGATTCACTCTCAGAATAAGCGAAAGATCACAGTGACATCTAGGGTCTCTGCGGCCGACCTCTCCACACAGCAAAAGCAAGTAGACAAGGTCGTGGAGGAATACTCAGATATCTTCTCCTCACTTACAGGGGTACCTCTGCACTGCCAGGTTAAGCACCCCATCGATCTGACCCCCGACGCACCGCTGCCCAATGGGCCAGTCTATCATCACTCTTTGTTAGAGAATGAGGAGATCAAGCAACAGATCCAAGAACTTCTCCATAAGGGGCACATTCGCCCCAGCTCATCACCTTGCGAGAGCCCAATCGTGTTGGTACAGAAGAAAGATGGAACCTAGCGACTCTGTATTGATTACCAGGCTCTAAATAAAATCACAGTCAGAAACCGGTACCTGATTCCCCGAATCGATGATCTCCTTGATCAACTCACGGGGGACAAATACTTCAGTAAGATTGATCTGAAGTCTGGCTACCACAAGGTCCCGATAGAACAAATGGATGTATGGAAGACCGCCTTCAAGTCAAAGGAAGGCCTTTTTGAACTGTTGGTCATGCCCTTTGGTTTGACAAATGCCCCAACCACTGTCATGAGGATGATGAAATATATCTTGCAACCATTCACCAATACTTTTGTAGTGGTGTATCTGGACGACATTCTAATTTACAACAAGACTTGGGCCGAACACTTGCAACAAATTCAACAGGTTCTGCACACCCTGCGACAACACAAGCTATACGCCAACTTGGAAAAATGCTCCTTTGGCATGGACCGGGTCCATTACCTGGGCTACATCATTGATCAGCATGGCGTACATGTGGATCC
>CBVK0100086667.1:0-10903 GCA_900067695.1 Picea abies
CTACACTCTTTCCCTACACGACGCTCTTCCGGTCTGCTGAGGAGCTCCGGCATCGGGAAATCGGAGTTCCTGAGGACAAGAAAGTTAGGACATCACAAGTCTCGAAACCCCGGAGCGATTGGGACCGTCCATTTGAGGAGGACGCGTGGCAGCAATCGACACCATCGGGGAAAGTCCTGAAAAGGAAGTCATCTATCAGTGTTTGGGCCATCGGGATATCAAGGATCCTGGTGACAAAGTGTTTACACATTTTGGAATTGCAAACTGCGAAACCCCGACGAGGAAGAAAAAGGTGCACCGTGCGGCCAGCTGTCAGCACATCGGAAAGAAGGGAAGCACCATTAAGGGAGTCAGTTGTCAATAGAATGGAGAATCGGGATTCGAGGAATCGAAAATCCCATGGGAAAGTGTTTTTCAACATTTGAAATCTCGTAGCCCCGACGAGGGACAATACCGTGGTCACGGGGATAACGGTCATATGGGCCAAAACCTATAGGCCAGAGGGCTAACGTGTAGAGAGCGCATCAGGACTCGAAGGATCACGAATCCTAAGGGCATGTGTGTTTCGACATTAGAATGCTTGAAACCCCGATGGGAGTTATGGCTATGATCATATAAGTGAGGTCACGGGGGCCAGGCATAGCCAAGAGGGGCTAAGGAAATAAAGGAGCGCATCGAGGATCGGGGATCGGTAAAACAAAGTGCCTGGACATTTCAAATGTCAAATTCCCAATAGGAGGAACCCCAATAACAAGAAAAGGCCAGCGTTGATTTAGAAGGAAGGGAGACCCAGTTTGTAGTTGTTGTGGGTGGAAAGTTTCCCTATAGGGAAATAGAACAACCCTTCAGTTCTTCGGGCCGAGGAAGGAGGAGAGAGTTCCTGCGAGTGGATGTGCCTGAGGGCACGCCTACATCATCCAATATGACAATGAAAATATTACACGGTTGGAAACAACATTCTGATATCATGCATTATTATGGTACATGAAATATCATACTACAACACCTATTGGAAAGAATAGAACCTTGGAAAATGTAAGACAAGCTACATTGAAAGAGTTCCAAAAACCTAAATCCCAGGCATAGTGCATTACAGAGTTCAAGGAGATAAAGTAGATAGTGAATGAATCAGCGTGGGACTACAATGAAAGATTTAAGATACTAAAGGATCGATTAACATTCCAAATTCTAGATGAAAAACACAAACAGTGGTTTATTGCAGGATTATTGCTGCATATACATTGCACCTTGATGCAATTGAAGATCGTGTTGTAGAAAGAAGTCTTGGAAATTGTGATGAAATTAGAAGTGTCCCTGTTAGGATAACATGAGATGGGGATGGATCAAGTGCAATTGCAATTAGAAGCACTGACTATTCAGTTGTAGGATCTTGCAAAAAGACAAGAAAAGTGTGAGGAGGTCTGGTGAACCACATGTAGAATAGAAGGTCACCATAAGAATGAATTTCCAAAATTCAACAGTATTTGAATACAAGAGCTCTAAATCCACTAGGGTTATGGTGTGATATTTGCAAAATGGTGGGCCACCACCCTCATAATTTCCCATTAATGTAGAAGTACTAGAGTACTACGAGAAATCTATTTTGTAACTTTTGCAAGTCTATCAGACATGAAGAGAAGGATTGTATCACATTTTCTTTGATGAGAGAGTGCAATGTAAATGCATACATATTCAAGGGAGAAGAATCTGAAGGAGGAGAACTATAGTATAATACTCCAAGAGGTTATAATCAAGCAGGAAGAGGAGGATTCAAAGGTCGCGGAAGAGGAGGATTCAACAGAGGTAGATGACCTATTATATGTTATAACTGTAATCATCTTGGACACTTGGCACGAGACTGCCCAAGTCCCTATACAACATGTACATATTGTAGAAAGCTATACCATGCAACAAAGGATTGTCCACAATTGATCGTGAAATGTAAATAAAAGAGGAATGCAAATATATAGATGATCACAATAGAGGTGAGTGATGAAAAACCTAAGATAGAAATGGCTATGCACAAAGGAACCAGAATTGGAACTGATGTGATGGAGTGAGGAAATAGGACCCACTAGTGGGTAAGGAAAGAAGGAGAGCCTCAACCATTGTTTGACACTAGAAAAGAGAAAGAGATGTATACTTAAGCAAGGAAAGAAGTGATAGGAGAAGACTAGATAGAATCGACTTTGACCGCCCCACCTTTGTGTGGCAGGTCATCGATGTATGATATGCCACCAATTTACAACTATTTAGAAAGGCAAGTTGACAAGGTAATCATTTTGAATAGTTTTTTGAAAACTTGTTTAGAGTTAATAAAAGATGAATCTTCTTTGAATATGATGATTTGAATGATTGATCATTGTTCCCAAGAGAAATATATACACATCGCACAGAGAGAAATTAACTAGGTGCACCATAAGAAGAGAACAAATAGGGAGTTTCAACTCAATGCACAGATAGGAAACTACGACATGGAAAATATTATTCTGGATCTAGGCTCTGATGTAAATGTCATCCCAAGGTAGACTTGGGAGATGATGGGCTAGTCAAAGTTTATTTGGTTGCCCATTCAGTTGAGTTTAATGAACCAACATAAGATTGTTCCAGTTGGAATATTGATAGGGGTAAGTGTTAGCATTGATGGAGTGTGCAACATGGATGATTTCGAAGTGATTGAGATAGTATATGGAAGGACCCCTTAACTAGCACTCCTTGAACTTGATTGGGCCTTTGAAAACCATAATAGCATTGACCTAATAAAGAGATATATTATATTTGATGTAGAATACTTGAAGGTTAATGCATCATTAGATCTTACTGAAGGAATAATATATGTAGAATATGTAAGAGGAAAACAGATCGACAACATGTACAACATGGAAGTTCAGATGGATGATTATGTGAGCCCTACAACTAATGGTGTACTTATCTAGAGAAGTATTTGTACATCCACAACATATTCAGAAGAATCTCTACAAAATTGGAAACAAAGATTTCATGAAGTGTCAACAAGTAAATGTGCTCGAATTACCCATGCATTGTGATGGATTGGAACTGATGCATGTGATCCTCCAAGGTATGATAGACTAACTGATGTAGATTCTTTTATAAGATAATTTGAATTGCAAATATCAAATCAGTAGAGATTATTAGCATTATATGTTGTGTTGAACGCGACCTTGGCAAGATGGTGGGCCATGCATAGAGATGGAATAAGATATTGGCAACAATTTAGAAGACTATTACAGGTCAGGTTCAGGATGGAGAATAAAGATATTATGAAAAAGTATACAAGATTGAGATGCCTGATGGAGCATGTTACATAGTGTATTGTGACATGGAATAAAGTACTGAAGAAAGAATGCGCACCTTTGTTTGTACACACCTTGGAAACAATCATGAAGAATTAGTACTTGGAACTAGAACTACGCAGAGAAACTACATATTGGGAAGAATTAACAATGAATTTCAATGTAACTTTTGGTTTTGAAAATGATGCTCCTTTAATTGAATCATCTTTGCAGGTCATCAAGAACAATATTTTCTCAGCAGAAAACATGATGAAACTAGTATCTGTCTATAGAGTGCAAGGATCTACTATGATAGTTGGAGAATTTTCGCATTGTTATAATGTTGCTGAAGAAGACCAAGAGGAGGACGAAGATCCAGGAAATGTGAAAATACCAGAAAATGAAAGAGAGCTCGCAAATAGAATGAACACAACTTGAATCAGTTGTATATGAAAAACCTTTGAGAATGCATAGAGTAAATATTGGTACATAAGAGAAGCCCAAATTTGTGAACATAAGATACTATTGGAATGATGAGACTGTGGAGAAGATAATGGACTTACTTTGCAAGTATCAGGATCTATTTTTGACCAATTTTTCAGAGATGAAAGGGATCACTAGGGAGTTAGGAGAGATTAATATTCCCTTGAATCCAAATGCTAAGCCAGTGAAGTAGAGGACATACAAATTGAATGCGGTATACACGAAAAAGGTCAAGGAAGAGATAGACAAGATGTTAGAAGCTAGAATATTGAACCTATTATAGAGTCAGAGTGGATTTTTACAATTGTGGTTTAGGATAAGAAGACATGAGGGATCAAAATATCTATAGATTTGAGGAAGTTAAATGATGCATGCTTACATTATTCATTTTCAACTCCGTTTATAGATGAAGTATTGGAGAATGTAGGGGGGAAGGAAGCCTATCCATTCACAGATGGATTTTTAGGATACATCATATAAATATTGCATAGGAATATATATATAATGGGGGTCTTACTAGTACACAGTAATGCCTTTTAGATTGAAGAATGCACCAACAATATTCTCTAGAGTGGTTATAGTAGCATTTAAAGAGTTCATCCATAAGTTCTTAGAATTATACTTAGATGATTGGATGATGTCTATCTTGTTGAAAGATCATATTTAGATTTTGTGCTTAATGTTGGATAGGTGTAGGTAGTATCATATATCTTTCAATTTAAATAAATTCATTTTTTGTGCATCTTTTGGTATCTTACCAGGCCATGTAGTTTGTAAGAAAGGATTGTTGGTGGATCCCACGAATATTGTTGTGATTTTTTACTTATGTAATACCTCTAGGACAAACCCCAATTGTACATATAAATGTTAATGATCATATAGGATGGTGAACCATGTTTATATATTCCATAAGGTTGATGTGAATATTAGGATAGAGAGTCTAGATGCTAAAGGTCGGTGAGCTTATTAATGTAATATGTAAACAATCGTATCATTAATACAGTACATCAATGCTACAAAATAATCCACAAATGAGTATGGGGGGGATAAACTCTACTAGAAAGGGGAAGGGGAATAAGAGTCTAAGAAAGGGGATAATCTAAGAGGGCTTAATCCAAATGGAATATTATATTAAAATTTCTTAAAGATAAAGTTATGGATATAAATATATTACTAATTTTCTAAAATAGGGACAAGGGATTCCCTTGGGTGCCATGTGTCTTAAAGGACACATGCATATATATTTGGGGATATAGTGTAATTTCCCATATTTTGGGTGGGGATTCTTCATCACTCAGATTTTTCACTCCTCCATGCTATCATTAGTATTGGTTTCTAGTACTGTTGTAGGTTCAAGAGGCGGGTTATCAGGGCCATATTTTCAAGAGGTGGGTTGCTTGACCCATATGTTGAAGAGGCGGGTTGTCAAGCATGTATGTGGAAGAGGCAGGTTTTTCAGGCCCATATGTCAAAGAATCGGTTTTGTCAGGCCCATATGGTGAAGAAGAGGGTTGTCAGGCCCATGAGCATTCTCTCCAAGTGGGAGAACTACTAGAATTAATTCCCAAGGCACCAACATGCAGCTACAGGGCTCTAAGACTCCATGTCCAACATGTTGTTAAAGCCCCATAAGGGAAGTGGGGAAGCCAAAGGATTTTTTAGAATAGAATGGGCACACTTCCTCGAGTGGGATAGACATGTGGGGGATGAGAGACTATATGTTGGTTGCTAGATTTGGGAATTAATTATGAGAATTGTTGTTGTTTGATAGACCTTAGACTGGTGTAGGTTTTCCTTTGCCTAGGTAGAGTTTATCCCCAGTTCGGGGGTGACCCACTGCTGAGGTTATGAGAAGTGTGGACTATGGATGGGAGGAACATGGAAGGTATGCATGCAGTTTGTGTTTAAATTCATATAAGATAAGTGTCTCTTATGTGTACTTTAAATTACTGTGTTTGTAATTATGATCTTTTTGTATAGAATATTTGTTATTAATTCTTTGTATGGATTATGGTTGTTGTATATTGCTATTATTGTTATTCTGCTTAACTTTGATCATATGCATAACTTAATAGTAAAATTAATGGTATCATAATTCATAATTTTTATGTGGCATAGCCCAACAAGTGGTTGGGGATGTTACAAAGTGGTATCAGAGCCCAACTTTCAACAATGAGCTTGCAAGGGCTGTTTAACAAAGCGTGGAAGTAAAATTATAGAGTTTTCAGGTGAACTCTTTGAAATAATGTTAGGAAGAGTTCGTTTGAAATTTTTTTAACAAATGTTTATGTTGTTTCTGTGGTGAAATCAGAAACAACCAGGTGAAATTGGGCCAAAGCCCCAATTTCTTATAGCTAAATAATGGAAAATTTGAACTGAAAGTGTCGAATTTGAAATAAAATTATGAATTTGTATGTATATGGATTGAATTGGTTGTATTGAGCTTAGTCACAGAGCTCTAATGATGGCCTAAGAAGAAATTTCATTTTTTGGGCGAAATTGAGCATTTTGGAAATTTTGGAAAAACTTAGGTCTTTTTCCGTACCCTGACATCAAAATGACATGGGGCCACATGTCATATGCCGGGGAAGCAAGTGATGTGTACTTCCATGGGGAAAGGTACACAAAGGAAAGGAGGTAGAGGTGGTAAGTCTAGCAGAGACACATTGTGGTGAAAATTCTTTACTAGCGAAACTCGAGCCAAAATGTCAGACCAAAAGTTGAAAGATCTCGACCATTGATTGGATTACATATGGGATGTGATATCAATCATTGATCATTGTGGAAGCCCTTAGAAGTTGAATATAGGAGGGATGAAATCATGCTAACATAATGTTGATGTCACGAGCCCACCTGTACTAGGAAGCCACGTGGAGGCCTACAATTGGTCGAGGTATTAGAGGAGTGGGTCCCCATCGAGCTTAAGAGTAGGAAAGGTGAGAGTTCGTGAGTCCACGAGTCTAAGAGTCTACTTAGATAAAAAATAATCTAAGTGTTGAGAATTTTCGGGAGGACTTATGAAAGGAAGAAGTATGCATTCATGAGGCTGCATGTTCGAGAGCTTGTGAGTCCACTTAGATGAAAAATAATCTAAGTGTTGATACTTTTTGGGAAGACTTTTGAAAGGAAGAAGTATGCATTCATGAGTCCATGACTCCGCTTAGGTGGAAAAATGACAAAGTGTTTGGACTTATGAAAAGAAGGATTATGATTATGTGAGTCTGCAAGTCTACAAATATGGAAAAATTACTAAGTGTTGGGACTTCTCGGACGAACTTATGAAAAGAAGGATTATGATTCCATGAGTCCCCAAGTCTGCAAAGATGGAAAAATGAATAAGTGTTGGGACTTATCAAACAAACTTATGAAAAAAAGGATTATGAGTCCATGATTCCACAAGTCTGCAAAGATGGAAAAATGACTAAGTGTTGGGACTTCTTGGATAAACTTATGAAAAGAAGGATTATGAGTCTGTGAGTCCGCAAGTCCACAAAGATGGAAAAATGACTAAGTGTTGTGACTTCTCGAATGGACTTATGAAAAGAAGGAATATGAGTCTATGAGTTCTCAATTTTTCAAAGATGAAAATGGTTAAGTAGGGATACTCTTCGAATGGACTTCAGAAAGGGAGAGTTATGCTTCTGTGATTCTACGAGTTCATGAGTCTGTGAGTCTGCAAATATGAAAATGGATGCTTCTGTGAGTCCACGATTATGTTATTCCACGAGTCCACAAAGATGAAAATGGTTAAGTATGGGGACTCTTTGGATGAACTTATGAAATAAAAAGTTTTTCTTTTGTGAGTCTCCAAGTCCACAAAGATAAAAATGGTTAAAGTATGGGGACTCTTCGGACGAACTTATGAAAGGGAGAGTTATGCTTCTGTGAGTCTGTGAGTCTGCAAAGATGAAAATGGTTAATTATGGGGACTCTTTGGATGGAATTAGGAAAGGGATATTTATGCTTCCTTGAGTTCATGATTCCATGAGTCTGTGAGTTCACATAGATGAAAATAATAAAAGTGTTGAGACTTTTTGGGCAGACTCGTGAAATAAAGAATTTTGATACATTATTGGAATAAAATTGTAAATAATTTCATGGATATTGTTAAATTATTTTAACTTAATAAATTTTGTTGGCTACACATTTTGCAGAGTTAGAAACATTTATATCCAAACGGGATCACCAGAAAGTTCAAATCATGGAAGATGCACAGGGGGCTTATAGCTAGGAAGAAAGCATGAACTTGGTAGAGACTATAAAATTTTGCAAAAGGATGTCTTGAGTTATAAATTGATAATGAGAGGCTTATGAAATCCAAGGAGCAACAGGATGGCTTCAACACCAAGTTAATGCAGATCTTGGAAAAAATAGAGAAAAGGATGGGTAAGGATACTGAGCCAAGAAGATCAGGGAATCACAGGTCTCACAATGAGAGGAGAAGAATGAGAAGCATTGGCAGGCATAACCATCATTTCCCAAGGCATTCAACTAATAGAGAACACAAAAGTTCAAATACATCCCTTGTTAAGAAGCATAAGAAAAGGTCTGTGGTGGATGAGCTATAGGGGGAAATGAAAAAAATCAGGCCTCCTACATTTGATGGTGAGCACAAGAAGGATGAGGATGAACAAACATTATTTATAGGCATGAGGAAGTATTTTGAATTGCATAATTACTCTTCACAAGTAGAAGAAAGAATTTCCATCTATGATCTCAAAGGAAAATGATCAATATGGTGGAATCAATTTGTGCATGTACAACACACTGATGAGAATAAGGTCACTTGGAAGGAATTCAATAGGTATTTCCAAAATAAATACTTGACTAAGTGATACTATGATAATAAATTGAAAGATTTCTTTGAATTCAAGCTTGGGAATATGACCATAGATGAATATATGAAAGGAGGTTTTTAGAGTTGATGAAGTATGTTTATTTTATCAAGGATGAGCAAGTTAAGATTCAAAGGTATTTGAGTGGGATGCCATCATTTATCAATGGTAAGATACATTATGATCCCAATACACTAGTGGAAACTTTAATAAGGGTCAAATGCCTTTATGGTCAGCTTAAATGAGGAGCAACTTACTAGAAATCTTGGGAAGACAAGAAGAAAAGAAATAAGTAACCATAAAGAAGAAAATGATTATATGCTTGGTATAGAATGCAAAAGAAATAAAATCTAAGGAGAATCTATATCAAATGGAAAAGATCCATAAGTGACATTAAAGTGGTGGAAAGTACCACTGAAATCTATGATGGAAAGTAAGAGCAATGCTAACTCCTTTTAGTTAATTCTATGTAGTTGGAAAAGAGGACATTGTGTAACATTGAAACATGCCGAAATTGACTATGCAAGTCAATTTAAAATCAAATGGCCAAGAAAGGAGAAAATAATGGTTCAATAAACCACAAGTGTTGAAGTACTCAGTCAAGGATTGAACCATTTTGGTCTAGAAAAGTAAATGAAGAGTGAAGATATAAATTCAAATAAGAGAGAATGGTTGGAAATGTAATTTGTCCAAGTATGTGTTGGGTAAGAGGGATCCATAAAATGATGAATGTTAAAATTCAATATCAACATAGTAATTGGCTATAAATGAAAAAAGTAGTCAAGCATGATTTAGCTAGAAAAGTGTTCAGGGAAGAAATAATCATGTGTAGTGATTACAGTGACAAAAAAAAAGGTACAAAGGAATCCAATGAAAGTTAAGGATAACCAGTAACAACAAGGAAAGTTGTACATGAAGAAAGAGGTTCATGAAACTATTGTAGTAGAAAATATGATATAGCATGTTGGAAAACCATACTTAGCACATAAAATTGGAATGCATATGCAATTATGAGAATATTGGTGAAGCAATATTAGTTCATATAATATGCATCAGTGAATGCATTTTGTTAATATGTATATAACATGTTAAATACTAAGTTAGTCTATTGTTGATTATATTAATATAAAAAAAATTAATGGTGGTTGTTGTACCAGGAAAGAGAGAATTATTGCATGATTCCAAGTGATGCCACCATTGTTATTTTATAACATTACATTATTATATGATTAGAATGCATTAATTGAAATAAGATACCACTAGGTGTGGTAAAGGCTTGATCCAGGTGGATATTCGTGGCCACCCACCTTTTCCAGCTGGCTCAAAATAACTTTCTAGCAATTTTGATAATTTACTATTTTTAGCAGTTTTTTGGGTCCTGAACTTCCGGAGCCGTTTTGAGGCCCTAAATGACGTTTTTTGGGGTATGTTGCGGTCGCAAAAATTTTGTGCAACTGTTGTATTCCTCGAATAGATGTTTCCAATGGGCTATCATAAGCCTAAAATGGAGATCGTATGCAAAAGTTACAACCCTGGGAAGTTGACGTACTGACTTACCCAAACGGGGCCCACATGAATTTTGGCACTTCATCTCCTAGGTTTAGGTTTTTGGATGTTTAGGGTTTTTGAAACTTCTCTTTATTGTAAAAGGGCCTTGAGAGCCTCATTGTAATAATCTTCTTGTGAATGAGTGCATTCATCACATCTCTTCTTGGAGATAAGCCACCACCATTCCAACAAGCTTGTTTTCCACTGCATTTTACAGTTTTAGCTTATTTCCTTATTGAATAGAAAACCAGTTTTATTGTATCTCTTTTATTCTATGTTAAGAATATGGTAATAATCTGTAGTCATTTCATTATGCTCATAAAATCTGGATCAGTGGTATCAGAGAAGTCTTCTCCTTGTCGTCTTAATGCATGTCCCCAACGAGGTCGGAGTACAAAGATTTGGGTCTTGAGCTTGTTTCTCTTGAGGACAAAAGCTCTCGCACACCTAAGCGACCTCTCATGGAAGGAGAAAAGAAAGATGATGGGACAAGAGATCCTTTCAAACTATTGATTGAGGAAGCCCTCACGCAACAAAGGAATGAGATGATAGATAATTTCATGCAAATCCTTCGGAGCTACCAACAAGCAACGCAGCTTCTTCGAGCGGAGGCACCGGCCCCTTCAAGGTACAAATAAACTTCGATATTCCTATATTTGAAGGTCAGATAGATGTTGGTTGTGGAGCCTGATTATCTTCCTGATTCAGAGGTCCTTGCTTTCAGCCGTGTTTATACCCCATGAA
>CBVK0100086668.1:0-28372 GCA_900067695.1 Picea abies
GCAAAAATTGCCTTATAAAAGTATATTGTAATTTCATTGTAAATCTGGACTGTTCATTATAAGGTCGCAGATCTAATGATAGAGATTATGTTAGGGTTTTTTTTCCCTAGAAGGTAACCCTCTTTTATGAGGGAAATATATTGCGGCTATGTACGAGAGCGAATATTGTATTCTGAGAGAGGAGACTGTGAGAGAAAGAAGAGGAAGTTACAGCGGGTTTTTCTATAGGTTGTATCCCTTCATTTGCTGGATAATAATAAAGGAAGGACCTGGCAATTTCTCTAGTGGACGTAGCCCACACTGGGTGAAAAACGTAAATCTATGTCTCTCTTGTATTGTGTGTCTTCTGTGTTTTTTTTTCTGCATTTGTTTTATTTTATTGCTCCGTGGTCCTGTTTTTCTACCAATAGACGCAGATGTTGTATACAAGTGGTTGAATCTATTAGAAGGGTATTTCTCTGTCCATAACTTTTTGAATAGAGAAAAAATTACTTTTGTGCTCCTCAAATTCGTTCCCCATGTCAAAGATTGGTGGGAAACTTTCTATGAGAAAAAGGAAATAGATGAACCCTCATTATTTATAGTCACGGCTACCTGGGAATCCTTCAGGGATGCTATTAAGGAACAATACTACCCTGTTGGAAGTTATGATGACTTGTATACCAAATGGACCACATTGCGGAAATAAAGAGACCAAGTAGTGCCAGATTTCACAAATATCTTCCATACCTTACACACCAAGCTGGGTATCAAAGATTTGGAGAGACATCTGGTGCTCAAGTATCGCAGTGCTTTGCATAGATACATCTAGATCGAAATGGAATTTCTAGACATCTCATCCTTGGGCATGGCCTACCAATATGCCGTCAAAATTGAGCAGAAGCTCAAACAAAAGACACGACAATTTGGGTCGGGGAACCCCTCACAACAAAATCTAGGAAAGGGCGGCCCCAACCCACAAAACAAAGGACAAAGAAAATATGGACAGTATCAGGACAACCAGTCCAAGACCTAAGCAAAGAAGGACACTGGAAAGAAAAAGAAAGATACCAGGAAGTGGTGCAACTTCCATAAGATCCCTTGGCATAACACTGCTGACTGTCACTCAAAGAAGACGTTGGCCGCCGAAGTGAAAGCCTCTGAATTAGATGCGGGTTCTGACTATGAGTCAGAACTAGAAAGGGGAAGATAGATCATTGACATGGAACCCAATGCCAGCGTTGCTACCACCAAGCTCCAACATGGTGAACTAGACAAGCTAGAAGAAGGAGAGTGCCTCTTCCATTCAAAGATGTGGGTAAAAGGCACCCCACTGCACTTCATCGTTGATAGTGGTAGCCAAAAGAACCTCATCTCAGTAGAGGTCATCAAGAGGTTGGCCCTGTCGACAATGCAACACCCAAAACCCTACACCATTGGATGGCTCTGCCAAGGAAGTGATCTCCGCATCAACTAATAGTGTCGACTGTCATACGACATCAAGCCCTTCAAAGACAAGGTATTGTGTGATGTTATTTTGGGCCAACCTTATTTATGGAAACGTTATGATGTATATGAGTCTAGGCCTCATAGTGTTATTATTACTTTGAACAGGAAAATGTACAGGATACCCTAGACTGTCCCACCTAGTGCTATTTCCTTGATCTCTACTAAGAAATATAGGAAGGTCATCTCTCAGAATGGGAATTTTGTCTTCTTCGTGATTCTCTCTCAGAATGAGAGAAAAATCACAACCACATCCAGGGTCTCTGTGGCCAACCTCTCCACACAGCAGAAGCAAGTAGATAAGGTCGTGGAAGAATACTCGGATATCTTCTCCTCACCTATCGGGGTACCTATGCACTGCCAGGTCAAGCACCCCATCGATCTGACTCCCAGCGCACCGCTGCCCAATGGACCAGTCTATCGTCATTCTTTGTTATAGAATGAGGAGATCAAGCGACAGATCCAAGAATTTCTCCATAAGGGGCACATCCATCCTAGATCATCACCTTTCAGGAGCCCAATCGTGTTGGTATAGAAGAAAGATGGAACCTGGCGACTTTACATTGATTATCGGGCTCTGAATAAAATCATAGTCAGAAACTGGTACTTGATTCCCCGAATCGACAACCTCCTTGATCAACTCATGGGGGCCAAATACTTCAGTAAGATTGATCTGAAGTCTGGCTACCACCAGGTCCCGATAGAACATACAGATGTATGGAAGACCACCTTCAAGTCAAAGGAAGGCCTTTTTGAATGGTTGTTCATGCCCTTTGGTCTGACAAACACTCGAGCCACTTTCATGAGGATGATGGATGATATTCTACCACCATTCACCAATACTTTTGTAGTGGTGTATCTTGATGACATTCTCATTTACAGCAAGACTTGGGCTGAACACTTGCAGCATATTCAACAGGTTCTACACACTCTACGACAGCACAAGCTATACACCAACATGGGAAAATTATCCTTCGGCATGGAAAAAGTACATTACCTAGGCTACATCATTGATCAACATGGTGTACATGTGGATCCAACCAAGATCCAAGTCATTCGTGACTGGCCAGCCCCAACCACACTCACTGAGCTTCAGAGCTTCTTGAGCCTTGCCAATTTCTACTGCAGGTTTGTGTTGGGATTCTCCCATATTGCATGGGCCCTCAGCCAAATAACCAGGGGGGGTGGTAAGGAAAAATTTGCGTGGGGTTGACCCCAACAACAAGAATTCGATGATTTGAAACAATGCTTGTGCTCAACCCCAGTACTTTCACTACTAGACCTGCAACAACCCTTTGAGATTGAGACTGATGCTCCAGACTATGCTATGGGTGTTGTTCTCACGCAGCATGACCACCCCGTGGCCTATCATAGTGCGACACTATCAGATGTTGTTAGTAAGTACCCTACTTACGACAAAGAAATGTACTCCATTATGCAAGCCTGCCACCAGTGGAGACATTACATTCTTGGGAGGGAGATAGTCATCCACACTGATCATAAGCCACTGCAGTTCATGCAGACACAAGGAAAATTGTAGAATGGCTGCCATCAAAAGTGCTCCACATACTTACAACAATTCCACCTCAACATCAAGTATAAAATAGGAAGCACCAACCGCGTTGTTGATTGCTTCAGCAGACCACCAATCATGACACTCACCACAGTGTTAGACTCCTGGGACCATGAGACCTCTGGATGGCCCCAAATCTATGAGACATACCTGGACTTCACCACCACCTACCAAATGTTGGGTGCAAAGGAAGTTGTCGATAATTTCCATCTTCAGGATGGTTTGTTGTGTCGCCTGGGCCATATATATGTTCCCTTAAGTGAGCGAGGGAAGATGATCTGGGAAGCCCACTACAACCGGGTGGCAGGACACTTTGGCGTCGAAAAGATAGTGGCGATGCTACAAAAACATTTCTACTGGTTGAAACTTCGACAGAAGGTCAACAAGTATATCAGGTCTTGCACTGACTGAGTTATTGCCAAACCAACCACTAAGAAATAGGGCATGTACACCCCTCTTCCTACTCCTGATAGACCATGGGAATCCATCTCAATGGACTACATGTCGGGCCTCCCATTCACCAAGCGGGGAAATGACTTTGTTTTTGTGGTTGTTGATCCCTTTTCTAAGATGGCGATTCTGGTTGCTTGCAAGAAGAGCATCACAGGAGAAGCCACTGCCAAGTATTCTTTGAAGGATTCTGGGTACATTTTGGAATCCCAAAAACTGTTGTCTTATATCGGGATAGTCGATTTCTCAGCACATTCTAGTCGAGCCTTTGGTCATTGTTGGACACCAAGCTCACCAAATCCACAACCTTCCACCCCCAGATAGATGGTCAAACCGAGGTCGTAAATCGAATGATCCTGCATATCCTATGCATGTATAATTCCAAGCACCCTCGCACATGGGATGAGAGTCTTCCCTATGTCCAGCATAGCTACAACTGAGCCCTGCATAGCTCAACCAGCCACAACCTCTTTCAAGTGGGGTTGGGATTCCAATCATTAGGTCCCATAGATGTTTCACTTCCCCTTGCGGTCACCTCGACCGACTCCTCTCCTGCTCCAACTGAGGCTGACAAAGCCACCCAGTTCATTGAGAGGATTCAACACATCTGCCAATAGGTTTAGGATATCCTACAGAAGTCCAATGACAAGTAAAAGCAGCGCCATGATCAACATTGGGTTCCACATAAGTTTTAGGTGGGCGACAAATTTTGGTTGCACTTGCAGAAAGAACGCCTTACAGGACCCTATCAAAAGTTTTTCCCACTCTATTATGGGTCGTACACCATCACCAAGGCTGAGGGAGATAATTCTTTTGTGCTCAACATTCCTCCTTTCCTTGGACTGCACCCAGTGTTCAACGTGGACCTCCTTCGGCCTTATTTCCCACCATTATTAGACACCTCACACGTAGCAGAACAACTGACACCAACAGAGCTCAACACCGAATGCATACAACATACATCCATTGATCATATTGTGGACACACATATCAAGGGCACTCGATGACAAAGGATCCAGCTTTATTGAGTCATCAAAGAAGGACAACTTCCGCACCAAGGCAAGTGGCTCACCCGGGGCCAAATTTAGCAGTATTTTCCTCATCTGATGGGGGAACTCAACACAATGGAGACCATTGATTCCTAAGGATGGAGGATTGATCTAGGTGGATATCGGTGGCTACCCACCTTTTCCAGCTGGCTCAAAACAACTTTCTAGCAATTTTGATAATTTACTATTTTTAGCAGTTTTTCATGTCCTCAACTTCCAGAGCCGTTTTGAGGCCCTAAACGACGATTTTTTGGGTATTTTGCATTCAAATATTCTGCAACTGTTGTAGTCCTTGGATAGATATTTCCAACGGGCTATCATATGCTTAAAACAAAGATCATATGCAAACGTTATGACCCCAGGAAGTTGATGTACTGACTTACCCAAATGGGGCCCACATGACTTTTGGTGCTTCATCTCCTAGGGTTAGGTTTTTGGATGTTTAGAATTTTTGAAACTCATGTTTATTGTAAAAGGGCCTTGAGGGCCTCATTGTAATCATCTTATTTCAAATGAGTGCAACCGTCACATCTCTTATCAGAGATAAGCCGCCACCATTCCAACAAGCTTGTTTTCCACTGCATTTTACAGTTTCAACTTATTTCCTTATTGAATAGAAAACTAGTTTTACTGTATCTCTGTTATTCTGTGTTAAGCATCTGGTAATAATCTGTAGTCATTTCATTTTGCTCATAAAATCTGGATCAAGGCTAGAGGCATGTAATAATTATGAAAGCTTCTTAGATTTTGAATGCATATAATGACATAGTAGCATGTCATGTTAATTTGGTTATGAGGTAATAACCAAAGAAATAAAGGGTATGACACTCTTATAGGAATGGATGTCAAAAAACCTAGTCATGTATGAGACCATGACATGCTTGGTTATGGAAAGGCTATGTACCACAAAAATATTCAATGGAATTCTTACTTCTTGTTGTAAGAGCTTCTAGGCCCTTTTCATCATACATTAGAGTAAATACATAAATGTATGTAATAAAGAGGATAAATCCAAGTAAAGACATGTAACAAATGGTAAATGAATAAAAGAACTAAACTAATGATTAGTTGGGAGACAGTACAACCACTCCAGCCATTTACCCTATGTATTTACACTCATGAATAAGGAATAAATGATGGATTGGTTACCTTTCCCAAATAATCTCTTCTTTTGTGAGTATGTGTGTTGTTCTTATAATGTAGTATCTTTGTGAATGTTGTTGATTGCAACATTGGTGTAGTTTCCTCCTTCATCCAACTGGGTGATAGCAGCAGTGGATGGGGATGGTATGAACCATAAGAAGATGGAGAGATAAGAAGAGGCTATTCATTGCTCACGGATGCTAATTGTTCACGATATTGAAGATGCTTGGTGAATGTGGATGTTGCAGACATTGTTCGTGGAAGATGGATACTAAAGAAAATCATGCATAGAAAATGGTTGAAATGTCCGATTTACTAAATGATTAAGATCCATTTGAAGGACGAACTATACAACCAATGGTGGTTGTCGGGTCACTAGGATGTTGAAAATCATTTTGAAAAATTATGGAAGAAACATCTTCAAAAATTGTTCATTGTTGATTGCTCATGGATGTTGCCAAAGACAATCCCACTAAAAGATTGTTTACTATTCATGGTTGAGTGCTCATGAATGCTGGTCAACTGCAAACAAGCTTGAAAAATAAAATATTTAACTATTCATCGATGCTTTTCGAATAGAGAAAATATTGCAAATCAAAGCAAAAAAGAATCAAATATCCTCGAAGAAAATAAAAATCTGCATTTAGATCTCTTTCTTTGTCGGAGACGAATTTTTTTGGATCACAAGCACCCATTAAATTTGTTGGGACGATCGACCTAGTTGACTAATGTTCTACTACGTACATTCATGTTGAACTTTGGTCGGTCACTTACAGTTAGTCGACTAAAGAAAAATAATGATTCCCTAGAGTATTTTCATGATCTCCATGGAATATGTGATTTATCAGAGTAATTTGTAATTTACTGATATTAAGAATGAATCATAGAAGAGAACAAGCAGGAGCATGTCCCAATACTTTCTGGTTGGATAGAAAGTTGTCAACCCTACATAAAGAATCAACTAGATGTGGAAGTATGCCAACCTGTAGAAGTCGAATGGTGCATCAAGAGATGACTGAACATAAAGGTCCAACCAAATTATGCATCAAGAGATGACTGAACATAATACAGTAAATAAATTTTGGTCGATCGAGACCCTTACTGAGCACAGACACAATGACTTATTGGAAGAAGATGCACCTGAGTGAACATGTCATATATTTGTGGAAAATATTTGAGACTTGCTTCCCCAATCAGGTCGGAATATCTGGTGCAAAATACGAGTGGATGTAGTGGCTAGATTTGAATTCTGTAAGACACAAATCCCACAACTTAATTGCATTTTAACTGACAATGGAGTGGTCCATAAAACAAACTGACAAAAAAAAATAGTTTATCAATCTAAACAGCTTGTGGAGAACACTCAAGGGTAAAAATATTAAGAAGAGGTAAAATTGATGCAACACACTACAATATTGATGTGTATTCTATTAATATGAACATGTATAGTTAGACAATATGGCTACAAAACATTACAGAGTTACCAACTCATGTAACGGTAAACTAACTAACTAACTAGTTAAGGATGTAATTAGGTATTTTCCTTAACACTCTCCCTTAATTACATCCGGGAAAATCTATCACTATCACCAGCTACCAATGCATTCCAATGCAATAGATTTCATACTCCCCCTTAAACAAAACTTTGTCCTAACCAACTCTAATATTAATATCTCACATTTCCCCTGTTAATCGAAGATTCAAATTCTCGGATCAAATCATCAAGTTATACTAGTAAACACCATTGTATCTACTAAAGTGGACTTCATACCACATTCCTTTACCAAAGTTATCTTAATACCACATTCCTTTTGGTCAGTGCTTCAAGCTGCTCGAAACCAGGGGTAGTTGTGATGTATCATGGCCAGCACTTCATGCTGCTTGAAATCAAGGATACTTGCTACATGATCACATATTGACCTATGTAGACCTAATTCAGGGCTTACTGAACATAGGGAACAAAGATTGCCTATAGCAAAGTTCACAACTTCTTACAAATGGGACCAAAAACTTAAACCAAAAAACTTACTAGAGTGTTTACTAGGGTGTCGGGTACAACCGAACATGCACCCCTTAAATTACAACAATTCCTTTCTTATGTATTTGTTGATGAATGAAAAAACCAAAAATTTAGTTATATTTTGTTGCATGTCTCTGCCCATCTTTCTTCTTTGCGACTTTCTTCATGCAGTTTTTACTTCTCAATAATGCAGAAACTTTGTCCATAAAATGGCTCAATGTCAGCGATACTTGTTCTTCAACAATAAAAGAGACTTTTACCTATGACTTATTTTTCCGACTTCTTTTCCTTGGAAGCCTCAATCTTTCGTCTCTGGCTGGAATATGCTCCTTCAATTCATTAAACTTTTTTTTTTCTCTTAAATTTAAGTTCATCTTGAATTTCCATATTATTTTGTCATTCTTCTGTCATTTGTTAGAGTAGCTAATTCTAAAAAAATAACTATATCCGTCTTGAGTTAGCTAGACTCAATACCTTGTACATTTTAGGACCTAGAAATGTCCCTTTTTCATCACATCTTTTTCCTATTCAACCTTATCATCTCTAAGATAATGCCTACTATAATGCGTGCTAAGACCTTTTTTTCCCCAAGGTATGAATCATTTATCTTGCTTTTATATTTTCATTTACTTAGCATGTTTGATTGGTAACGTTCACATGTTTTACCCATAAAATGATTCAACTAATGATCGAAATGAATAGAACAACCAAGTCTTAAAGAATGGTTGTTGTTGTTACACCAGTTGTTACAACTATACAGCAATCTTGGAAGTTGTTACAACTATGCACCAAACTTGGAAGTTGTTACAGCTATGCACCAATCCTGGAAGCTGTTACACGATTGCTGCAACAAGTGCCACTGATTCTGCTATTACATGAATGTTGCAACAAATGCCACTGATCCTAAAAGCTGCTACACCTACTGTTACATGTTTCAACTTACAAGATTAGTTATAGATATTGTATTAATGATATCATACGAACAACTTGAGAATCGGGGATTCAGCTTGAGAATCGGGGATTCTCAAGGCTGTTATGATTTTTCTTTAACTAAATGAATCTGACTTTAAATAGAAGTTCTTTTGTAATCAGAGGGGAGGATTCTAACTATGAGAAAGTGAAGTGAATTAAAGCTTATTGTACACAATATTTTGGCAAATCAATAGAAGAGTGGATTGAATTTATTTAGCAGATTGTAGCCTATTTCTTTGAGAGGATTCAGTGAGAAGAAAAGGGCCCACCTTCCTCACAGATTCCCCTCTGTTTTGAATTCCAAAATAGTTGTTTTAATGTGAGTGGTTTATCTGTTAAACAATTCTAGAATATAGTTTTTGTTACAGTCTAGTTCCTTCATGTTAGATGCGCATAAATCTGTCTCATGAGAATTAAAAGTCAATTGTTGAACACTGCTGGAGAACTGCTTCCCCTTTTTCTACATTAGATTAAAATCTTGTTTTCAAGTAAAAGAAAATAAAAGTGTGGATTACTTTCTTGCAATAAGTAGATTTCTTTCTGCAATTAGTAGAGAACTTCTTCCTGCAAAAGTAAAATAGAAAGATAGATTAGAGTAGGTAATCCAGGATTCTTATAAACTTATCAGTTTAGATTTCAAATTGTGATTTCAATTCTATAGAACTCCAGTTGTGTCAGCATAATTGTGTTAGTAATAATTTTTGTTTATTTTTCCCTACTACAATTAGATTATTGTTGCTTCCATAATCTAGCATAGAATGTGCACAATTATATTGAAATAACAGACTTCCCTGGGTTGACAATTTATATTGAACACATTAATTTTCTATTCATTTAGACAATTAAAGTGCCCAACATTTTGGCGCCATTGTCGGGGAAGATAATTATAGATTTTCATAAGCACATTAGTTTTTTTCTTAAGGAATGCTTAGTCTACATGAATCAAGGAATGCGAGGACGTATTCCCCAAAATACTAACCCTACAGGTACTAGAGGACGTGAAGGAAGAAATCCTACACTGGGAAGGAAAACATTTGTTCATGAAATAATAGCCAGAGAAAATTCTTCTCCAGGATCTATTTTTCGCCCTGCAAATCCTCCAAGAAGATGTAATCTTCAGTCATCAGAACTACCCCTTCTTGAAACATCGTTTTCATCAAGGGATGAAGCTGAAGATGAAGTCAAAGCTAAAGATTTGTCACCAACAAATCAATAAGCAACATTGGAGAACATTGAAGATCAAGGAAGTATAGTTCAAAATAGGGAAAATCTAGAAGAAGTGGTTTATCGGATCAACGGTTGGATAGTCACTAAAGAAGAGTGTGATGCTTTTCATATTGAGTGGAGAGAAAGAGCACATATGGAAAATCAAGGGGATAATGAAGAAGAGTTCCACCAAGAGAACCCACAAAACAACGAAAATCAGGTAAACAATGAAAATACTATCTCTACCCTAGTTTTTCCTATTTCTGATGTTCTCACACAAGGGATGGCTCCTATGAAAAACATACCTCTCTCAGATCTGCCAAATTTTCATGGATTTTCTACTGAGGATCTGGATGAGTTTCTATTTGAATTTGAAATTTTCTGTAGAAGCTATTACTACACTACCACTGCACAAAATCTTAAACTATTTCCAACTACATTAAAGGGGAATGCGTTAAGATGGTTTATGAGCCTAGGAGGAGAGCACATTTCAACATGGGTACAGATAAGGCAGTTTTTCCTGAACAAGTACCAAGACTACTACCGAACAAGAGAACGAAGGGAGGAATTTTTCAATATGTCTCAGGAGGAGGATGAGACCCTTGAAGATTTTGTGGAACAACTCCAATATAATCTACAAAGGTCTAGACATCTGGATGTAAGTAAAGACATTTTAAAAACTATTTTGCTAAAAGGAGTTAGAGAAGATTGTTTAGATATATTGAATATGCTTGGCAAAGGAGATATATCTAAAGAATCCTATGAGGACATTATAGACCTCTGTAAAAGATGTTCTCGAGGATCTACAAAGAATATGTCAGCTACCAAGGATGCCACTTTTTCAAGGCTACAGAAATCAACCAATGGAGGAGAAACAAGAGCATAAATACGTAATCTGCTATAAATTTTCAAGCATAGATGATTAACTCTTTTGCTTCACAAATTGACACCTTGCAGATCAAGCAGAAACAAGCAGAATGAGAGCAAGCATTGTGCATTTTCTATCTAAAATGCAGAAAAAAAACATCCACCAAGGGAGTGTTGACTGAACAGTGTCCAGGTATGTCTTATTTGTGAATTAGATCATGCTACTGACCAATGCCCTTCTCTACCAGGAGTAAAAGCATCAATGAAGGCAACTAATGAAGAAGTACAGGCTGCCTATCTAATTACACAAAGGAGACAATGGAAGCCAAGAGGTCAAGGTATGAACTCTCAATTCTCTCCTACAACACTTAATTATTGGAACAATCAACCACTATATGGCCAGACGAATGCTCCCCTTCCACATCAGATATCAACCCCTTATCAAGACCCCAATGCATGGTTACCTATGCCCCATCAACAGAATCATCATGGACAATGGAATCCATATTGGAGAGGCAATCAACAACAACTCAGTTATCAGAACCAACACCAACCGAACCCCTATCAACAACAGTTCCAACCCCAGTACCAGCAACAACAGCTGCAATTTCTCCCAAATACACCACTGAACAATCCACCTTTATGACCTCAGATGCATGTGCAATGTAACCCAAACCCAAATAATAAGTCTATTCAGAACATAGATATACACAATGTGCCAACCTTGTCTATTACTCCTATGCCTTGTGATGAAATCAAATTAAGATCAAGGAGAATAGTCGAGCCAATAATTGAAGATGCTCCATCTTCAGAGTCAGACAAGGAATGAGGGGAAAGACCATCTACTGATATAGAAGAAATTGACTAGCCTATAATAGAGTCAACAGACCCACCATTCCCTGAGAGGTTGACAATTACCAAACCTATGGAATTACCATCTTTCAATCTCTTAGGAGAATTGCAAAATCTGCATGTTAATATTCCACTATTGCAAGCGATCAGAGATGTCCCTATTTATGCCAAGACTATAAGAGATCTATGTATAAAAAGACCTGGATGAAAACCCAGGGATCCCCTCACAGTGCATGTAGTGGGGGATTTGTCTGAACTGATGTTAGGAAAAACCCCACCTCTTAAATATGGCGACCCAGGAAACCCTACAGTCACTATCAAAATTGGACAGACATCTATCCCCCATGTGCTAGTCAACTTAGGGGTGGAAATTAACATCATGCCAATAGAAACTACACAATTGCTACAACTCAGAACACAAGTTCGACCTACTCCTATAGTTATCGATTTAGCTAATCGTTCTACCATCATACCAGAAGGAGTAATAGATGATTTAGTCATTTCCGTGGATTCATGGGAGTACCCTGTTGATTTTGTCGTTTTGCAACCCAAAACCCGTCTGGGGGGGCACCCTCTAATTCTGGGAAGACCATGGTTAGCTACAGCTGATGCTTTCATTCATTGTAGATTTAGTTCCATGACCATCTCTGATGATTATAACACAAAAAGACTGACCTTGTATCCTCATGCTACACCAAGTGCCAAACCTAAAATTTATTTATGGATGGACACTGAGGATGAAAGTGCTCTGCCTATGCTAACCATAGGAAAATCCTTGAGTTTCAAAGACGAGACAGAGGACGAATTAATCAACTGCTTTATTTGTGACTCCTCTATCGTTACATGGAACACACACCACCGATTAATTAGAGTCTTCAACCCCGTCGTCTAGGAAGACATGAGCTTAGAAATGTTCTCAGAAACCACTAAAAATCAAAATAATTCAGCTGTAAAAGCAATCGTTGTAACAACGAAATTGTTTCCTAAAGTCAGTTCCAAGAGCATCGCTGTAGAAATTGAACCTAGAAAAACCCTGAACATCAATCCCGATCTATCCACTGCTGAAACTCACCGATTGATGAAATTACTGATTGAACATAAAGAAGCATTTCCCTGGGATTACATGGATATGAAAGGCATTTCCTCTGAACTATGTACCCACCATATATACATTAAAGAAGAATGTCAACCCATTTGCCAACCCCAAAGGAGGAAGAATCCAAAACTTAAAGAAATTGTTAAAGAGGAACTCCAGAAAATTCTCAATGTTGATTTCATTTACCCTATATCAAACAGCGTGTGGGTCTCACCATTGGTTATTGTTCCTTAAAATAATGGAAAATGGAGAGTCTGTGTAGACTATAGAGCCCTGAATAAAGCCATGCAGAAGGATCATTTCCCTCTGCCATTTATTGATCAGGTTCTAGACAACCTAGCTGGGAAAAAGTTTTTCTCTTTCTTAGATGGATTCAGTTGCTATAACCAGATAAAAATTGCTCCATAGGACCAAGATAAGACCACTTTTACCAACCCTTGGGGTACATTTGCTTACAAGGTTCTCCCATTTGGCTTGTGTAATGCACAACCACTTTCCAGAGAGTTGTTATTGGTATTTTTTTTGATAAGGTGAATGACTGTATGGAGATATTCATAGATGACTTTACACCTTATGGAATTGATTTCGATGAAGCCTTGTCTAATCTGGAAAAACTGCTCAAAAGATGTATACAGTCTCATATTTCTTTAAGTACAAAAAAGTGTCATATGATTATGAGCGAGGGAGTAGTGGTGGTACACTTCATTTCTTATGCAGGAATTTAGGTAGACCCAGCCAAAATCCAGGTAATTTTGGATATTTCAACTCTGTCAACTCAGAAAGAGGTAAGAAGTTTTTTAGGGCATGCTGGCTATTATAGGAGATTCATTAAAAAAAATTCCAAACTGGCCCTGTTTATTAATTCTGTCCAACTCTGTCAACTCAACTCAGAAAGAGGTAAGAAGTTTTTTAGGGCATGCTGGCTATTATAGGAGATTCATTAAAAAAAAATTCCAAACTGGCCCTGTTTATTAATTCTGTCCGACAGGTGCGCTCCCAACAATTTGATGATTTGCTATGACTATTTACTTCATTTCACAGACAACATCCTTATGACTATGTACTTCTCCTGCACAATGCAACATCACCATTCTTTTTTTTCATCAGTCGTTCGATATAAGTCTTCTTCATCGTTGGCAGTACGGTTATCTTTCTTCATCTTTTATATTGTTTAAACAATGACTATGTCGACATATCAAATTGGCTTGGTCAAGTCGTGGATGTACCTTGAACAACAAAATTCCAGTCCTCTTCCACCATTCGTTTTTTAATGAACTGTGGAGGACTAAAGTATGGAGTCTGCTAATTTATAGTAAATTTAAAGAGGGGAATAAGGCTCACCATTCAACCATTTCAAATGGTATATTGCAGGATGAGATTAAACATCTAGAATCTTAGACCGGTCAGAGGTCATGGTCTGCCTTATTGCTTTAGCAATGGTCTGGTCACAGCCTTCCTGAAAATTTAAAAGAAGTGCATTCATAATATCAATTTTCTTAGTCATTGGTAGCACGTTCATCTCTTTGTCTTTTACATAGTTCCAACAATGACTATTCCAACTTATCACATTGGCTTGGTCAAGTCGTGGATGTACAACGACAGAATTCCAGTACGCATATAACATTCACTTTTTATTCAACCGACACCTACAGTATGAAGTTTACTCATTTTTAATAAATTTAAGTAGGGATTATGTTGCAGGATGAGATTAGCCGTCTAGAAGCTTAAGACTGGTCAGAGGTCGTGGTCTCCACGTACTCGTATAACCATCCAACTATAATTGAATTCAAATCAACTCAGCTCTCTCTACAGTGAGATTGACTAGAAAACGAAGACTAAAATTAAAACGAAAATGGTTTTGAACTATTCTAGTAACTACCCTTGGCTGTGAATTATGACGCACTAATCTCTTTTCCTTTGTAAATATGGGGACGGATCTGTATATATAGAGAGATATACAAAGAATGTGTATATAGAGAGATATACAAAGAATATATGTGTATATATAGAGAGATATACAAAGAATATGTGATAGTGCAGGAAAGGAGGAGGGCCTGCTGTGTTTCACGCGCAGGAGAGATGACACTGTCCTTGTATATCGTCTTCATTCATTTCAGTTTAAGAGGATAAAGAGTGTATGTATAAGAGCAGTGTCATCTCTCTGCGCACGAAACAGAGAGATTCTCATAGAATAACAGATTCTATTAGGGCAAATTATATACTGTTTGCTATGCAGTATAGAATGCTGGGCAGATTGTATATATGTTGAGATATATTTCATGGTGTATATACAGTTTGGCTGTTTAACAGGTAGCAGATTGTATATATGCTGAGATATATTTTATGATGTATATATAGCTTGGCTGCTTAGCAGGTTGTATATTGCTTGCTTTTGGACTTTTATAAAATAACAAAACTTTTGTGGTTGGAAAATAGATTTGTTAAATTTGACTGTGGGATATTCTTATTCCTGAATCTCCAGTGTTAATGAGTAAATGAACTCCAATGTTAATGAGTAAATGAAGTAGGATTAGTTTTCATTTGTCTTAGGCTAAAGATTCTACGAAATGGAGATTTTTTCTAGGGATATTTAATCGAAATGGACTCGTAGATTTAGGTGATTATTTTTGTAGAATCGTAGTGCCTTGAGAGTTTTTCATCAGGCTGAATCCATTTTTGCATTCATAAATGATTTCTGAACAACAAAAAATAGTGATTCATGTAAATTTATATTCCGGCAAAGAAACCATTTACTAACCAACACCATTTTCATTTTGGCATGATTTAGACAGGCTTAGTTGTGATTCTAGACTTTTGCTTTGGCAGTGATTAAAATTGTTTACAATTTCTATCTATATTGCTTCATGGCCATTTGTGAATTACCTTATTGTTTTGTTTTTAAGAATAAGTTAAGATCAGTATGTTTAAAAACTTAAGGTTGGGATTACATAGAATTAACCACTCAAATTTATAGATACAACAATTTCTAACAAGATTTCAGGCAAATATCCCTTACAAATATCTTCTAAAAATAAAAAATTCAATACAAAATTTAGAGGAAGTTTTTAAAAACAAAAAACTTGAAAAATTTGTATATGTAAATATGTCCGTAAACCAGAAATTTACACTCATTATAATTTTTTAAATATTTTATTAATTGTGACTAATTTTTTTAAAGTAATATTTTTGTTCATATATATTATATATATGTAAGAGTAAATGTATCACATTTCTATGTGTTAATAGAATGTTATAGTATTATCTTCAAAATATATTAATGTATATTTACTTTAATTTTTTTATTTATTAAACGTACTTCGAAATATAAATGTAAAATTTATTTATCATTTAATAATGTGATGTGATAATTCCTTTGTATTTAAAAAAATTATATTTTCATAAATTTAATATAAAAGTTATACTTTAATAAATTCTATTTTTTTATATAATAGATAATCTATTATCGGTCACCTACATAACAAACGAGTGCACATGTTTATGTGAATAAATAAATACTTCCTCTGTTTTGAATGTTTTATCTATATTATGTATATCTTAAACGAGTACACGTGTTTATGTGAATAAATAAATATTTCCTCTGTTTTGAATGTATATCTATATAATGTTTTATTGTATGGCTTTCATGTACTTTTATTAATCACTCTCATGTTTTATTGTATGGCTTTCATGTACTTTTATTAAGTGATGAATATAGATTGGTTTTGATTTTACTTTTATAAAATTATTATATTGTATTATATTGTATTGTTAAATGATATTTTATTTTGTTGGTGTAAATTTATTTTAATTTTAGATTTATGAAGTTTTAATAGAGGTGAAAAACTTTTTAGAATGAAAAACTTGAAAAAAGATTTACATTGTAAAAGATTTGATATCTTTGGAGTCTTGATTGTATGTAGATTAGGGAGGTGCTCTACAATTCAATATGGAGGAAATATTGTCATCTAAAGTACACTGGAAGTAACTTATGGAGGAGATGTTGGCATTGCCTATCAACAAAAATAAATAAATAAGTAGGTGTATATGTATGTCTAAAAAAATTAAACCAATGTAGCAATGTAGATGCATCTTAAAAGTTGAACTATCAAATACTTAGAGGGATCAATTAAATAATAAAAAATACATCTTAAGAAATTTGATACCTTTCAGTGGTAAATTTAGAATTAAAATGAATTTAAAGTGATATAAATAAATAAAAAGAAAACATTTAATAAAATGAATAATCATATCATATAAATAAATTTATAAAAAATATTTTAAAACATGTAAAATATAAAATTATTATAAATTAATACATCTTTGAAATAAAATAAAAAAACATAAAAAAAATGATAATACAACTTTATTGAAGACTTTGTATGCTTCTTCGATAAGCCAATTTGTATCTTTTTTACTTTCACCGTTTCCTTAAGGATCATAACATAATATATGATACTCTCTAGTGACGTCACTAATATCGCAATCCTTTTTAGTGACTTGCAATCTTTTTCAGCTTAAGTCTGTCGGGGGGTTTAATGAGAGAAAAATGTTTGTTGGATGCATTATTTCTCGAAGTGTAAAGTTTTATTTCAATGTGTTGGATGTGTTTAATGAGACTAGTGTATTGTTGTTAACTGAAGGGAGCATTAGGTCCTTGCACATCCCAAGTAGGCTTCCGTCTCTCTTGTCACCCCTCCCTCTCACACTTGTCACACTCTCTCTCCATGTGGTGCACCCTTCCTCATTGGGATCTTCACCCTTTGTGCTATAAAATCAAGCTACTCTCCCTCATTTAGATAATGGGAGTTGGAGTATATCTTAACATTGTACTTGTAATTTGGATATCATTTTGGAATAAAGAAGACTTTGGAAGTCATATGGTGACTAGATTGCATCCTAAATCTACTATCATTTAGAGCTAGATTTATCATTTGAGGTTCACTTTTAACAAACTTCTCTTTCCAATTTTTTAAAGGCTAAAAGGTAGTTTATTTGTAAGAGATTTCTTTACAAATTTGGCAAAATTAGTGCCACTTTATTTGTTGTCCTAAAAAATCAAACAAAACCACTAAGAATGTTTGTTTAGATATTTTTTTCTTGGTCTTTAAATCACTAACTTATCATAGGCTTTCTTGGGTAATTTTTGCCCAACTTCTAACATATATTTTTTAGGTTGTCCCAAAGTAATTTGGGGAATTTTACTCCATTATAACTTGTTGTTTTCTCAAGGTTATAAAACAAACAAGGGGAAAAGCTTCTCGTTTTCAAGGAATCAGACCTTCTGGGACCACATGAGGCACCTAAATTTCTTCCAACCCAAATTTATGTATCATTTCTTGTAGGTTTGTGGAATTGAATTATAAAGGACCAAAAACCTTGTTCCAAAAAGCTCATTGTAACCAATAATAAATGTGGGATAACCCACTAGGCCTGCAATCCCCCCAAGGACTAGGGGAATTGTATCTTTTTGTGGTGTGTTTGTTGTCTCATGTTTATTTTATTTCTGCAAACTTAAAACCAATCTAAAATAAATGCAAGCACCACAAAACATTAGTTATATTTAAATTTATAGTTTAGATTTCATTTTTGCAATTTCATTTCTACAATTTCAAATTTGGAAAACAAACCATCCCCTCAACATCCTTTGTATGCTTTGGCTCTCTTGAGAGATTTGCTTGACCTAGAGGTTGTTAGAAAAACATGATTGCAGAGCAATAAACTAAAATAAAAAAGCATAAATAAAACACATAAGATACACAATACAATAGAGACACAGATATATGTGGTTCACCCAATGTGGGATATGTCCACTAGAGAAATTGTTATGTCCTTCCTTTTTATTATCTAGAAAATGAAGGGGTACAACCTACAACACACCTGTTGTAAATTCCTCTTCTTTATCTAACAATATTCTCTTCTCATAATACAATATTCGTAATGACACACAACCACAATACATTTCCCTCATAAAAGAGGGTTTCCTTCTGGGGAAAAAAACCCTAACATAACTTCTATCATCAAATATGCGACCTTATAATGAATGGTCCATATTTACTATGAAATTACAAGATACATTTATAAGGAAAATTTTCCTTTGGGGGCATCACCCTTGAACCTTCGTTGGGGGCCCACTTTTCCCGGACCCCCCTGCCAGCGGGATGAGCCTCCCAGACTTCGCAAGGGAGTAAATCCCCCCCTTTAAACCCCCCATGTAAAGGGGTGTACAGTCTTCATGGGGTATAAACTCAGCTGAAAAAAAAGACCTATTAATCAAGAAGATAATTAGGCTCCACAACCAACAATCTCCCACTTCGAGACTGATCACAACAACTCCATTGTTGTTTTACCTGCTCGGCTATAATCCACCTTGGACCTAGAAAAATTTTCATCTTCATCTTCATGCTTAAATACCAACTAAAACTGAAAAGGAACTTAGTTTCCCCTTGGTTACTCCCTTTGTTAACATGTCTTCAAGATTCTGGCTAGTGTATATATTTTCCAACTTCAAATGTCCATCTTTGAAGACAGATCTTATGAAATGGTACTTGAGTTGTATATGCTTAGTCTTCGAATGGAATGTTGAGTTTTGTGAAATATAAATGGCACTCTCATTGTCACAGTACAACTTGCTAGTCTCCTAATTCTTTCCCAATTCTTCCATAAACCTCTGTAACCAAATCATTTATTTACTAGCCTCTGTAGCAACAACATACTCTTCTTTTGTTGTTGAAAGTGAAACAACCTTTTGCAGTTTCGAAATCCAACTTATTTTTGTTCCACCTACAATAAAATCATACCTGGTGGTGCTCCTCCTGCTATATTTATCACCTGCCATATATGAATCAACATATCCCTATAAAACAATGTATGAACCTCCAAAACATAATGCATGAGTAGCAGTGCCTTTCAAATACCCAAGAATCAACTTTTACTGCCTCCAAATGTTCTTTGCCTGGATTTTTCATATACCTACTCATAACTCCCATTGCGTGTGAAATATATGGTCTTGTGAAAACCATCACATACATCATGGTTCCAACTATTGATGAATAAGGGACCCTGAAAATGTATTTTATCTCCTCTTGTGTCTTGGGACACATTTCTTTGGTTAATTTGAAATGGTTGGCCAAAGGTGTACTAACTAGTTTTGTTGTATGAATTCTAAACCTCTCCAACACCTTCTCTATGTACTCACCCTAAGACAATGTCAATTTGTGATTTTTCATGTCTCTTTTTATTCTCATACCAATGGTTTTCTTTGAAGCACCAAAATCCTTCATCATCAATGAATTAGCTAATTTCTTCTTGAGCACATTTATATCATGCATATTAGACCCTACAACAAGCATGTCATATGCATACAATAGCAAGATAATATAGCTTCTATTTTCTATCCCTTTAAAATAAACATAGTGATTAGAATGACATATACTATACCTTGTTCTGTCATAAACCTATCAAACTTAAAATACCACTGCCTTGGATCTTTCTTTAGGCCATGCAATCTCTTATTCAACCTGCATACCAAATTTCCCTTCCCTTTGACCTCATACCCCTGTGGTTGCTACATATAAATCTCTTCCTCCAAATCCCCATGGAGAAAAATTGTTTTTACATATAACTATTTAAAAATATTCTACTGCCACAAGAATTAAAATAGTCATAATTGAAGTCATCTTAACAATAGGAGAAAATATTTCATCAAAATCTATACCCTTCTTTTGTGTAAACCTCTTTACAACAAGTGTAGCCTTGTATCGCTTTTTGCCTCCGTATTCTTCCTTCAACTTGTAAACCTATTTATTCTACAATGCTCTTTTTCTTGCAGGAAACTAGTTGATATTATGGTAGTTACAGGAGGTATTAAACCTCCACATGTAACCCTGAAAAGGCTCCTCAGCAGACCATTCATAAATGATTTCTGAACAACAAAAAATAGTGATTCGTATAAATTCGGACGAAAAAACCATTTAGTAGAACAACTAACCAACACCGTTTCCATTTTGGCATGATTTAGACAGACTTAGTTGTGATTCTATAATTTAGCTTTGGCAGTGATTAAAATGGATTACAATTTCTATCTATATTGCTTTATGGCCATTTGTGAATTACCTTATTGTTTTGTTTTTAAGAATAAGTTAAGATTTATTTCATTTTGAATTTATAAAAGGTGTTGTTTACCTGTTATATTTATAAAAGCTCTCTCTACAGTGAGATTGACTAGAAAACGAAGACTAAAATTAAAACGAAAATGATTTTGAAATATTCTAGTAACTACCATTCGCTGTGAATTATGACGCACTAATCTCTTTTCCTTTGTAAATATGGGGACGGATCTGTATGTATAGAGAGATATACAAAGATTATGTGTATATATAGAGAGAGATATACAAAGAATATGTGATAGTGCAGGAAAGGAGGAGGGCCTGCTGTGTTTCACGCGCAGGAGAGATGACACTGTCGTTATATATCCTCTTCATTCATTTCAGTTTAAGATGATAAAGAGTGTATGTATAAGAGCAGTGTCATCTCTCTGCGCACGAAACAGAGAGATTCTCATAGAATGACAGAATCCGTTAGTCTGTTTCCAGTTGTTTGGATTCTCATAGAATAACAGAATTTTCGTGGGCTGGAAATAGAATTGTTATGTTTGCGTGTGGGATATTCTTATTCTTCAATCTCCGGCGTCACTGAGTAAAGGAAGTCGGCGTAGTTTTCATTTTGGCAGTGATTTTGATTTTTGTTTGCAGTGAATGGTATTGATGAATAAATGAAGGCAGGGGTGGTTGTGATTAATTTTTTTTTAATCACTGGCATACTTGTGTGTCACGGGTCAGGTTGGAATTTCAAATCCGAACAACCGCAAATCAGATGCTGTGACGGGTAATTTGCTTGTCAAATTTTATAGATTACTGTTTTTGGTTGTTGGAACCTCATAGAACTTCATTTTTATGGTACTTGTCAATTGAGTTGCTTCTTAAAGCTTGGTAGTGATTAAAATTGATTATTATCTAGTATTGTCTAGACTTTTTTGAATTACCATAATTTACTCAACACTTGTTATTTGTTTTGTTTTTAAGAATTAGTTCAGATTTATTTTCATTTTGAATTTATAAAAGGTATAACTGTTATATTTTTTTTGTGGTAGAAATTTCACTACATAAATTTGGTCCAAATTATTATTTTTGGTTTTTTAAATTGCATTTACTAATGCATAAATGGATTCAACATGTTGAAAAACTTAAAGTTACTATTATATAGAATAACCACTCAAATTTGCACATACAACAATTTCTGAGTAGATACAAACAAAGTTATTTTTATATAGAATTAACCACTCAAAACAACTTTATAAAATTTTGAGAAGGAATTAAGTTTTTAAAAACAAGAAGACTTAAAAAAGTTTGTATTTGTAGATATGTCTGTAAACCAGAGATTTACACTCAGGACATAATTTGCTTTAGGGGCAACACGGAGGGATCATCCATCTAGAACCTAGCATGGCGCAACAAAGCCTGGATCCAAACGCACAACTTTTCAGAAGTAAGGAATGGCAGAACAACCAGATTTTGGGAGAACGCCTAGCAACAGGAACCTAGAATGGAAAATCAGGGCAAGGAGGAACTTCGACAGGAGATGACCATGCAAGGTAAAACTAGAGTCTACCACTACTAGAAACAAGAAACAAATCACAATAGATGGAAAATCTGGGACACTCTCAGTCCGCAAAATAGAGACCAAACTGCAACAAGCGTAAAAGAGGTGGAGGAGGAACTAGGGAGAAGGAAAATTACAATCTCAGAAGAAGATGACCAACTGAGATGGGGACAAAAAGACGACGGGGAATTCAACTTGAAAGAAGTCCGACACTACATCGAGGACCAGGACCAAGAAGACCCAACAGAACAATGAGATAAACTTTGGAACAAACCCCAATGGCAAAAAAATAAAATTTTCAAATGGTTAATACTCCACAACCAAATTCTAACTCGAGAAAACCTAAGGAAAAGGGGATTCATAGGCCCATCAAGATGCCACCTCTTTCAATCTAAGGAAGAAACAACAAACCACCTCCTCGACGAATGCATCTACACAACAGAGATATGGGATTGGGCAATAGGTATCTTCTGACAGTCCAATAGGATCTGAGGTAACATCTGTGCAAATTTCAATATCTGAAAAGAGAATTACAGTGAAAATGAAGAGGTGAACCTCTGTTGGATCCTCATTCTGAGGATGATCATATGGGAAATATGGAAAGAAAGGAACCGACGCATCTTCAGGAATGAAAGCTGACCAAAAGGGAAACTCAAGGAAACAATAATCTCCCTGATAAGACAAACGACGCAGAGTCGCAACTGTCAGACAGGAAGAGCGCAACTCGTAGACCAGGACTCCCAAATTTTGGAAGATTTTCACTTGAAAGACGGGCGCAACCGTAGTCAAGTAAGGTGGTTACCAAAAATCCCAGTAGGTGAGCGCAACTGGAAGCCCCCCCCCAGCAGGATCCCTCAAGATGAATTTCGACGGGGCATCAAAAGGTAACCCATGAATGACATAAATGGGAGGGGTAATCAGGGACAATGATGGAACTATAATCTGGTTGTACATCGAGAGTCTGGGAAACCCAACCAACAATGCCATGAAATTCAGAGCCCTGGAGACCGTCCTTGATATTCTAAGTCGTGAAAGGATGACAAACACCATCGTGGAAGGTGATTCCACGTTGGTTATCAACACAGTTAAGAGACTCCAAAATGGCACCAGAGTGGGCAAAATTCAGAAGCACTAGCACTTGGCACACTCTCTACAAAAAATCCAGTAGCATTTGCAAATGGGAAACACAGTGGAGTGGCGCTAGGTACGCAGGTTGAAAAATGGATTGGTGGACAGAATCACTAATGAGGGGATCAACAACAAAGGATCAGAACTTGACACTAGCTAGAGTAACATCTTGAATGGTCAGTTCAGAACAGACTACATCCAACTAGCGACAAAAGACCGTGACGACAGTCGAAGTACGAATGACCACACCTAGGAAAGAGGCACAAGGATAACTGACGGGCACGAAGGAACCAGGAAAAATCTGATTTCCCATCACTCAACCATGAGTTACAATGCAAGCTTAGACCATACAGAAAATGGGGGTACGACACCAAGGTCCTGTCAATAGGAATAAGTATAGGGGTTGTTCATGGGAAAGCAGAGAAGGTAATCAACAGGTAGCAAAGGACGAAGGGAAAAAGGTGTTACCATGGTTAAGTATGGATACACCTCACCCAAGTACAGATACAGGGAGTGGCACAGTTGGTTGTACAACGTGCAGAGACAAGAGTTGGTGCAGGGGTTACAGTCGGATCATCACGAGCACACATGTTGAGATAGAGAAAAAGGACCGAAAGGTACACCTCAGACCATGATTGCCAAGATGAGCCTGCAGATGGGGAAATCCCATAAGAGAAGAAGCACCAGGAATAGCTATAGATAGGAGAAGAGAAACTACAGAGGCTATCATAAAACAAGGGAGGTGCAAATAGGAACAAGAGGAGAACTCAAGGCAAAAACTACCACAAACCAGCTGAGATGGTATGAATGAAGAAAACTCATAGTAAGAGAAGACCCTAGGGGAAAGAACCTTCGATAAGGCCCCGGGGAATTACAAGGATGGAGCAAGCGGCCAAAGAAGCCAAGGTTACTTTTCATACGTAGGTAGAACCAAAGGGAAAAGTGATCATCACCAGGTGGGAGAAAGAAATCAATACTAAATGCAAGGGTAAAGCCTGGAAGGAACTGATTCATGAAGTAGATGGGATAAAGGATCCAGGGGCCACACAACCCAGAGTAACCCTCTACCACAAAACGGTAGAGGAGTCTTGGCGAACAAAGATGTTAATAGGCAAGATGAGCTCTAAACGGAAAGATGTCAGCCTGAAGGATAACAGGGACCACAAAAAACTACTTACAGAGATCCTTAGTCGCCTCAGCAACCTGGAGGCCAGTACAAAACGACTAGCTGAGGACCAGAGGGACCAGAAGGAGAAAATGGAGTGAATGGCAGGCCAATTCCACCTATTCTTATGCTACATCCACCACATGGACATCACGCCAGTGGACTGGAGTGGAGAACCAGTCTGTATCAGAAAGATGCGTACGGTGGTCCAAAGGGATGAGAACAAGGAAAGAAAGGATGAAGGCAAAAAACATCTCATCATCCTGGACTAGCACCAGTTCAGCCATTGGTCAATAGGTGTTGCTCAGTGCAGGTCCAACCTCATTTTTATATGATTATGTCATTTTATATATATGCTTATGTTTAGCTTTTCAAAACTGAATATAGTAGGACTAGGCCAGTTTCCTAAGGTGGCGGGCCAGCTCTACCCCTTTGCTATCTGAGAAAGCGCAACTCTGGAGTCCCTGATCTGATTTCCATTTTGACAGATCAAGAGATTCCCCCTCTTTTTATATCATAATCTCTTTAAATATTATAGGAACTCAATCTCACTTAAAAAAAAAAAAAAAAGAAATTTACACCATTTATACTTTTTAAAATATTTTATTGATTGTGACTAATTTACATCTTTATAAAATGTAGAGAAGGAATCTAAGTTTTTAAAAACAAGAAAAATTAGAAAAGTTTGTATTTGTAGATATGTCTGTAAACTAGATATTTACACTCATTATAATTTTTTAAATATTTTATTGATCGTCATACATATACACACACACACATATATATATATATATATATATATATATATATTAATATATTATATTAAATTATATTATATATAAAAGATTAAATATATCACATTTATGTTAAGTTATAGAATTCTCTTCAAAATAAATATAATGTATATTTATTTTATTTATTAAATAAATAATATAAAGTTTTTTATCATTTAATAATGTGACTTGATAATTTTTTCATACTAAATTAAAAAAAATTATATTTTAATAAATTTGATACAAAAGCTATACTTTAATAAATTTGATTTTTTTATAAAATAGATAATCCATTTGATTTTTTTATAAATAGATAATCCATTACGAGTACACGTGTTTATGTGAATAAATAAATACTTCCTCTGTTGTGAATGTTTTATCTATATTATGTACACGTGTTTATGTGAATAAATAAATATTTCCTCTCTTTGAATGTTTTATCTATATAATGTTTTATTGTATATATGTTTTATGTATGGCTTACATATACTTTTATTAATCACTCTCTAGTTGTGTCTTGGAAAGCACCTTTGTCCATAGTCCAATAAATAGTCAAATATATATTATGCTCATGATTAAAGGAGTAGAATTGTAAGTTTGGTGCTCATCAAAATAATAATATGAGTGTGAAGTGTTTATAGATGTGTTTACACTTGAGTTGGGAAGTTATTCAAAATATAAAAAAAATTATGTTTAAAATTGAGTCATTGAGTCATGAAAATAGATTGGTTTTGATTTTAATTTTATAAAATTATTATATTGTATTGTTAAATGATGTTTTATTTTGTTAATGTAGATTTATTTTAGTTTCGAATTTATGAAGTTTAGAGAGAGGTGAAAATCTTTTTATAATGTAGAACTTGAAAATAAAATTACATTGTAAAAGATTTGATATTTTTTAATTTTTGATTGCATGTAGACTAGGAAGATGCTTTACAAGTCAGTATAGAGGAAATGTTGTCACCTAAAGTACATTTAAAGTAACTTATAGAGGAGATGTTGTCATTGCCTATCAACAAAAAAATAAAAATAAATAAATAACTGTCTAATTAAACGAATATAGATTCATCTTAAAAGCTAAGCTATCAAGTACTTAGAGGGATCAATTAAATAAAACAAATACATCCTAAGAAATTTGATACCTCTAGGTGCTTGATTCAGATTTAAAATATATATAAGCTAGTAAATCTAGAGCTAAGATGAATTTAAAGTGAGATATAAATAAATAAAATGAAAACATTTAATAAAATAAATAATCATATCATTTAAATAAATTTATTAAAAATATTTTAAAACATGTTAAATATAAAATTATTATAAATTAATACATATTTGAAATAAAATAAAAAGACATAAAAACTGATAATGTGACTTTATTAAAGACTTTGTATACTTCTTCGATAAGCCACTTTGTATATTTTTTACTTTCAACACTTAAGGATCATAGCATAATATCTAATACTTTATGGTGACGTCACTAATATCACAATCATTTTTAGTGACTTGCAATCTTTTTCAACTTACGTCTGTCAGGGGGTTTAATGAGAGAAAAGTGTGTTGGATGCATTATTTCTCGAAGTGTTGTCATAAATCAATGTTTTCTTTCAGTAAGACTGGTGTATTGTTGTTAACTAAAGGGAGCTTTAGGTCATTGCAATGCTTTATTTTTCCTAAATATTTCCCGGGGTATTCCTGACTATCTACAGAGTAAACAATATTCTATTATACTCTAAACTATGTGAACCTTTTTTTCTACATATATCCATTTGTTGCGTTACAAGTATTGGGACGTTCCTAGAAGAATAAATGAAATTTCATAATTTTTCAAAGTGTGTTGGTTCTATGAAACTACCTCCTATTATTCCCGACTTGATACAAATGATCAGAGTGACACATTTTAACAGTTTAGCACATTATCATAGAGCTGACAGATTTGATCAATTTAGCAATCAAATATTTAAACCCTTCACACACCTTTCTACTGCATCATGAGCACACCATTTGAATCACAAAAGAGAATTTGTAACAGTTGTTGAAAGAAGGTCACAGGAACCCAACTTGCACTAGCATAAATGAGATTATCATTGTGCTTAAAAATCATGGCAATGTAGAACATGTTACCCTCCAAGTTGCAATAGGATGGACATGCAGTTGAGTCATCAAAGATTGAACAAATGCTTGTTCAAATTCATAGTTCAGAAGTCCATCTAGGCAATTTTGCCCCCCCTTGTTTTTCCTTCTTCTTCACACATTTTCCATACCCCCATGGGGAATTGTAATAAGATGAGCTCACATGATGAAATTTGTAAAAGGATTAAGCCCCTAAGACTTGGTCATTGGTACATTACTCTAGAGTGTTTTTTTTACTTGTTAATTATATCTTGTTGCAATAAGCGAGTTATAATTTCTAAGTTTTTCACTCAATTACCTCCAAAGTTGGAGTACGTCTTAGTGGCTAGGCCTTAGTGTGTTGTCTAAAGTCTAGTGTCTAATGTATACACTCATGCTAGTCATCACTCTTGAGTCTTATGGAAATGCACTAAGTTCCTCTTAGGACTTCTTAGTGTTTTCAGAAAATAAAAAATTCCCCGCAAAAACGAGATATTTTAATTGTAATTGATATATAAGTTAAATAAGTTGTACTAGGAGGAATCATATGCCTTGGGGGTACTCATTTTCTTTCTTAGAGTACCCAATTTACCTATGTACCCCTCTTTTTAGTGAAAATAATGATTTTTAATCACTATAAGTCAATTTCTCTCACAAAAGGGAAATAAAAGACATAAAAAGCCGAAAAATCATCATTGGGTGAAATCATGAAGTTGGGTAACACTTTTGTGAGAATCAAGTTTCCAAAATTCCTGCTCACATTTTTTCGGTTGAACTAATAATCAAGGATGATTTTAGGGGCTAAATTTCGCTCATGGGCTAATTTT
>CBVK0100086674.1:0-12016 GCA_900067695.1 Picea abies
AAAGATCTGAGCCCATTTCGAGAATTCGGGGAATGGAGTAACCAGTGGTTTGGGCTGTTGCGTTTCAAACCCCCGGTTACCGAAATCCCAATACAACCACAATGTCGTGGTCGCGTGGAGGTGAAGCTCACACCTAGTGCTTGTTCGCACATGTGGGGTTTCCGAAGGACCCATGGATTGAATTTGTGGGGTTCCAGTGAGGGCCCAAAAGAACTATTTCAGTTCTGCAGATTCAGAAAAGAACGATCATGTCTGGATCTTGGCTCGAGGGTCAGGGGTCTGCTTCAGATCCTAAACTTCTGCTTATACTTGGGATTGAGTCTATAGGGTCTCTGCTTGACTGGCCTTGCATTTGGTTTCAAAAGGATCTTCATTTCTCCCATGGGCCCTTTAATGCCCTTCATGTCTATGAACTTGGTTGGAAACAAGTCCTGATATTCATGCAGTAATTCTGTAATCTTATCAATAGTGTCATTATCCCAATAATCTCCAATGTTGGCCAACTTAGGTGCTTGATCTGTTCCAATATTAAATTTCTTGATTTTAATTGGCTGTCCAATGAAAGGTAGTTCGACTCCTGGCCCTTCTGTGTCTCTCTATACTTCAATTTCTGTGATGTTCACATTCCTAGGATCATCATCTTCATCAACATTGATATTGTAACAACCTTGTAATTTCTGAAGAGAGGTAGTCCACTCATCTTATTCTTGCTCCAAAGTGAGGTTAGGAGCCTCCTCAAAGACTTTCTATCTTACAACTTGTAAAGTTTGATCTACAGTGGGATACTGAATTTCAAATAAAAATGTAGCTATAAAGTTCTTGGTCATACCGTACCAATCTGAAGTGGTGAGGCATAGATCTGCTTGAAGATACCAGTTGATGGGTGTAGTGCCCAAAGTATTAATGAATTTATGCACCCACTATTCTTTAGGAATGTTGCTCTAGGCCTCCTCACAACTCTACACATGGTCCTTCGGACAACTCTGACCTGTGTATCGAACTTCACACCCTTCGACTTGTTCTAAAAGTCACACTGTCATCAAAGTGCGACATTGTACCCACTCTATAATGTTCTTCTTGTGTGTTCCCCACCATCTTGTTGGTGTTGCTTTCAAGGCTTCATCCAGTGCCAACAACCTCTGTTGTACTAGGATACTTTCTTCAAATTCCAGTAAGAATGTTTCTAGATGATTTAAATCATCAAATGTGGGCAGATTACTTACTTCTATGCCAATCTAGCGAACTTCCCTGGTCAATCTGGCACACCTCCATGCAAAAAATTCATACATTTTGTTCTGCCAATTCTTCAGTGCTTCTTTTGAGTCTGATGAGAATGCACTTTCACTTCGCCAACACAAATTCCCCTCTGTTGTATGATTAATGTAATCCTGTTGTCTAGCTTTCAATTTGTATATATTCTTTAGTTCATAAGCATGGTCTTCTTCTCTGATGGGTTTTGTGTATCTGTGAACCTCATCAGGATCAAGAGGTGTAATGACCCTAAGTCCATCACCTTCAAATGTCATTCTTCTTTTCTTTAAGTCAACAACAGTTGAATTGTTGAAATCCTAATCAATTCCTAACAACGCAGGATAAGGACAGTTATCATAAACTATCTAAATCACCTCGAAATCCGCAAATGTCCTTACCCCGTCGATGTCCACAGGGACATGCTCTAGTCTTCCAAAGGGGCTTACTTTCTATTGATTAGCCATCCTGAGTCTGATAGGGGAGTAAATCAAGTTAGGTTTTCCCATCAGTGTCGAGGTCTGCTTTGTCATAACATTGACTTATGATCCCAAGTCGAGGACCACATAATCTATGTTATAGTCTCCAATCTGAACATTGAGGTGTATTTCCTTGTTTGTTATCTTCTTCCTAGATACTTGGTTCACAACCCTACTTAGCATAGGGTCTATTCTCCCTATCTCATAATGTCTAACCAAGTGTTGTAGTTCTTGTATGGCTCTTTCATCCTTAATTAAATCAATAAATGTATACAAGAACCCTACAAGCTTGCTTAACTCTTTTCCTTCTCCAGGTGATGCAGACTGATCGAATGCCAGAGGCATCCCATATTCTCTTACTTCTAGTTGTGCCTTAGATGAATAAGCCTATTCTCCTCCAAATTCTCTTCTTTCCTCTTCAAATGTTTGCTTCTCCTTCTTTGGATCAAACAACTGTGTTTTCTCTACAGCTCTTCTGACCCTAGATTCCTCTGTAGTATTTTCTGGAGTCACCCTGTATTCTCCTGTAACAATGCCTCCTCTCATGATAACACCGACTCTGGGATCCTCTCCACGAGGTTCAACTGATATTAATTGGACCCGTTGGTTTCCTCCTCATCTCTCTTGAAGTTTCGCTAACAATGTTGGACAATCCTCAATAACATGTTCAAATGAGTTGCATTAGCTGCAAGTGGTACACTGGTTCTGAAAGTCCCTTTCCAAATGACCCAGTTGGGCACAGTTATAAAAAATGATCTGACCTCGACCTCGACCCATGCCTCCTCCTCCTCCTCTTCCTCTGAATCCACTACGAGGGTTGAAGTTTCCTCTTCCTGGGGAATTAAACTGCGTAGTATTTCCCTCTTGCTATAATTCTCCTTGAATCCTATATGTATCTCTTGACATTTCATGCAAGAGGTCATAAGCCCTACAATCCTTCTCATCATGCCCCACATATTTACAAAATGTGCAGTAAATATTGGTAGGTGTCTGGACATATTTTTGCATGTAATAACATTCACCAATGCGATGTCTATTTCTACATACCTCACACCAGGGTAGAGTAACCTGCTTCAAAGGGCTTGGAGCTCCAGAGACCAAGTATTCATTAAATAAGGGACATGCTCCTTGTCATGGCCCTCTGATTTTCATCTGATACACCAGATGTCTTGTCTTTTATCTTTTCCCTTTTCTTTCTTCATATCTTCGACTTGCAGAGATAAGTTAGTTAGCTGACTCAAAATTCGACTCATACTTGAGTTGGATTCTCCCATAGGGGTTGATTCTAGCTTCATGGCGATCTCTAGTGCCTCAGCCTCCGAAGTGACCTTCCGTTGCATCAGAGGAACTATGATGTGTGGTAAGAGGGAAGCAATGAACCATTCCTTATTCTGCTCGTATGGGATGTGAAAACTCAATCGACTTGTCAAAGAATTAAATCTCTGATCAAATTCCCACACAGGTTCAACTACTCTTTGCTTGATTTATTTTATCTCTGTAATGCACTGTGACTCTAACTTGGGTTTCTTGAATTATGCACTCAATCCAGTCTTGATATAGTTCAACGGATTAGGCTGTATAGTTCCTTTAACAAACTTCATGTACCAGCTCAGTGCATAGTCTCTCAAGGTAGTACTAAATTGAACTCTCTTAACAGCTTCATCATTGACTTGCTTAATACTCCATACAACTTCGCCTAAGAACCAGTGATGATCAGGATCTTCGGATCCATCTCCTCTAAAAATAGGTAGCCTCATTTCATTTGCCATAGATCTTCCTAGGTTTCATGACTGAGTATGTACTGAACTGTTGGTAATAGTGATCTGAGTGCTCTGACAACTCTGACTACTCTGGTTACTTAATGCTGCTAAAACAACATGGGAATTAGTAGTACTTACTTCAACGGTAGGCAGAGTCCCTGAAGTTAATGATCCTTCTTGGCAAGGTTATTCATTATTCCTCTCCTCTTTCTTAGCAGATTCTGAATATTCCTCGTTCAATAATTCTTCTTCTTCTCCACTATAGAACCCTTCATCCTCTACCAGTGACTCGTAATTCTACTCAAACAGGTTCATCAGAGGGACCTCTCTGAAATATGTCCCACTACGCGTATGTCCAACCTCTGTGTTACTGTCGCTGTCTGAGTTTTTGAACAATAGATTTTCAATCCAACCGATTACTGTATCTTCAATATGTTCTTCTCATGCAATAACATCTTTATCTTCAACTTCAAAAAGTGTAAAAATTTTCCTCTAGGTACCTTAAAGAGATATCTCTCTCCTTGGCTATATGATTCTACTCTATTAATAGAAAACTCAGTAATGTACCCTCCAATAGTGCTATAAAACCAATGATCTACTTATCTTGACACGGTCTTATCAACTCTCTTGACCTTCTTGATCAACGTCGACGTCCAAGCCACAGGTTGTCTAGGTCTGATTTTGAATTGGGTATCTGCTAATTTGGCTAACCACTCATATAATTCCTTATGAAATCCTCCACAGAAAATCTTGTGTATATCAGTAAAGATATACATCCCCAACCAATCCTCTGTACTAATGCTAGGGTTCTTGTTTTGGGCTTCAACGAAGTCCTTCTCTTGTTCTTCTATCCATTTCTAAATTTCTGTCTTCGATGGAAACCACCTTGACATTCCCTCAAGAATATCCCAGTCTCGACAACAGAACCATTTGTTGGCACAGGGGCAGACCCAGGGTTCAACTCTAAGAACGCACCAACAAGCCCTAACTACTGGCCCTTTCCACAACACCTACAGAGAAGATGTAGTCTCACCCAAAGTAGCAATAGGGGGTTGCAAGACACAGGTGTCCACAACCAGAGGAGATGCAGAGTGGATCTGATGCAACAACACACAACTATCTAGGTATTCTTTACTGTGCTTAAACTTACTTTGCAAGCTATTTCTCAGATTTAACACAACAATGAAATAAAAATATAACAAAAAGAAAGGAACACAACATCAACAACAGAGAACAAAAAGATATACATGGTTCACCCTCTCCCTAGGGCTACATCCACATAATGGTGTTTCTTGATATATTATATGAAAACATACAATTCTATTTGCACACTTAGCTTGCAGATCTCTCTCTCTTTTTCTTCTTCTCTCCCCTCCCTAGGCACCCAGCTGCAAGGTTGATCTTCGCACCCAGTTGAAGATCTTACAATACAATAATATTCTCACAACACAATACTCTCCTCGTGCAACAACAATAATCACTCAACATCAACAACACAATTCACATCGAACAAACCCTCCCAGGTCTTCTAGACCTTTATTTATACATTACATGACCAATGTCTAGGTGTCAAAACCCTAGATCCCAAAACCCTAGGTCAACTTGACCCACATTTTCAGGGCTTTGCCAACCTGTCTTTCCTTCTTTTCCACGAGGTTCTCCAAAGCACTCATTGATGGCTTTTTCTACTTGCTGAGTTGTCCACGATCCATCTTCTTTGTTGATCTATCTTCCTTGTTCTTCTCTTTCAACATATAGCTTTCCCTTACTTCACTCCTTCTTTTCTGCTTCTTTGACCACTTCGACCCATTCTTAGTTAATGTGCCCTCCGCACAATTCTCGCTTGGCTCTTCTTCCTTAATCTCCGCTTCCTTCCATAGCCAAGGGCCAACAATACCCTACCCCCCTCTGGATTTGAACTTGTGACCTCTAGGAGGTTTTAATGTTTTTTTTTTTCTTAATAAGGAAAAGAAAATCAAGTTAAAGTGTGGATGAAAAATGTTGGATATATAATGTACAAGACAAATTGCTACTTGAAAGTAGTGATCAAATTTAAAGGGATGATCTTAAGTTCAATTGAAGGGTATATATTCATTCAACCCTTTCGTGGTGAAAAGTTGAAAATATAATTGTACTTTAATTGACAAGGCTAAAGTAGGTATAGACTTTATTAAAAAAATATTATAAATAAATCACTATGCTTCCATTTGTGTACACTAAATTATAAAAATGTTTGTTTTCTTTGTACAATATATATCTATATTTATATATAGAAATACTTCTTGTATATCGTCTTTGGCTAACTACTTTTGGGGTTTGAGCCCCAACTCTAAGTTAACAATCAAGTCTTCATGTTAATAAAAACCTAATCAACTCATTGATTGATGTTCGACCACTCTCCCATTGATTTTTCTTTATAGGAATTAAAAAATGTTAAAAAAATATAAATCTTTAGAGACAATGTCACCATCAAACATTTTTGTGGACACCCATATAAAATATGTTTTTTCATGTGTATCCATATGGTACATGAGGATTGCATATTGGATTATACACATTCATGTCTTAAGGATGTCACAATCGCGTTAAATCATTGGTGTCAGTGTCCTTTAAATGTTTGGTATGATCTCATTAGAAAGAAACATTTGGTATGATCTCATTAGAAAAGAAGAAAGCATAGTAGAGATTGAGGCCTTTGTTGAAGGGTGTTAATTCTATCAAAATACTATAAGAGATAGGAAGAGAGACTACTTAATTTATAGGCCTCTAAGAAAATGAAAATCTAGAATGATTTCATTTGGGACTTATTATTTAGGCTAAGATATCTATGATTAGATATTCCTATGTTCCATACAAACACAACGTTGTATGAAAGTATTCATCGAGACCACCAAATATGTTATTATTTATTGATTGTTCACTTTATCTCTCAAACAATGAAAAAAAGTGTGTCAAAGTGAATGTTAGAGCATAATCCCTAATGCATAGATATGATGACAACAACAATTGTGTTATCATCTTCATAGCTTGCTTAATAATCCTAGTGAGGCATCAAAAGAATTTCTCTAAGCATAAGACTCGAAAGGATACCTCTCATTGACCATGGATTTGGGATGAGATACAAGGAAAGAGAGCTATGGGGCATTCTCAAAATATTTGACACACAAAGTATCATCACGCTAATATCAATGTTTATAGGAACAACTAGAAGAAAGTGATAGTGTGATAAATAAAGATGTAGGATCAAGAAATGAAGATTAATGATCAATCTTGAGAAAAGTATGAGGATTTAAAGATATAGAAAATTCAATGAGCAAAAAGACACTTCTCACTTTTGTAATCCCAAATTTAAGATTTGTTATGTTGACAAGGTTCATTTTGTGTAGATCCATATTTAAATTTCATCAAGAACATACACTTTAAAAATTTTCACTAAGCTTAATAAAAAAAAATCCAAGATCGATGAATTGTTGATAAATTTAAATTTAAATATTAATTATATCAACAATTGTACTCAAATAATAATCAAATATTAAATACCAACACTATAACCACATCATCACTAATAACATGGAAATACATAGTATAAGAAATGCAACAAAATAATTGTAAATCAACAAGTTAATATTTTTTTTTCAAAATATTTATTAAAACATACATTTATAATTAATATTGCTAATAAGTTTTTAATACCATATATAATTATTTTATAAAATCAAAATAAATAAAATTAATAAATGTGAAATCCAAACATGGTACAACACACCATAATTCTGAAATTGAAATGATCTACTTTGATAAGAAAAATAATTTCTGAACTCTGCCCGCGGCCTGAACTATTAGTACTCCATTGCTGCCGTCCATCCTTCTCCACCATGGAAGGTGGGCCCCAAAAAATGAGCATCGGTCACATAGGATTCCATTTAGATGGAGACTCAGGACCTTGCAGTCTCTGTCTCGAATACTGCCCTTACAAAATATCTGCCCTTACAAAAAAATTGTTACAGACGTATAAGACTGTCATAAAAAAATTTATATCCAAAAATTGTTGAGAAATTAGAGAAATAGATGTTTTCCTTGTGCTTGGGGGTGGATGTTTGTGGATTATTGTGAATTCCTTCCTTGAGACAAAGAAATTTTTGCATTGTGAATTGATGGGAGTGGTGTCATATTTTCTCTAGCATCATCTACATGGGTAGATGATGTTGGGGGTCTACCTGAATAATAGATAATACTAATGCTTATTTCTTTATCCTGCAAATTGATTTTATGCCATAGGGCTCTATAGCTAGAGGTGGTACTTAGCCAACCTGTTGCATTCATTAGGGGCTATAATGGAACAATATAGTCCTTGCAAAGGAACTCCACTTTTGAGGGTGGTCCCTGACCAGCCGAGCGTATTCATTGACATATAGAGTGGGTTTTCTTGCAAGCCATAATCCCAAGTGGTATGGGGGTGTTGTAAGTCTAGAGGTCTCTCCACTACATAATAGCTAATTAGCTAGATGTTTGATCGATTGAGTTTTTTTTTAGGCAAAGTGAGTGACCTTTCTAAGCACTTAGAGACTTATCCTACATTCTCATTGAGCATGAGCCCTTCTTAAGGGGCATCACCTAGTTTAATTTTTTTAATTGGTTGGGTGGAAAGTGGAACCTTATTGGAAATATACTTATGGAGCATTGGTTTGGCTCAGGGGTTGGTCATCAACAAGGTGAAGGATTATAGGTACCTTATGTTTCAATGATTATAATATTATTTTATTTTTTATTTATGTCATTTCTTTGATATAGTTGAGTTACTTAATTTGTTTAGAAAAAAATCAAACGTTACTAGGTAACACCCTCTCAACTATATATGCTAGGTAGGTTTGTTATAGGCTCCCTTCCTCTTTAGAAGTCCTATAATTTATTATCATGGGAAAATTTAGGGGTGCTAGATATTATCTTGTGATGTAGAGAGGGTTGGAATCAACCATTATTATCTCATAGCTTGCACCATCTTCACGATGATCATGGTCATGCTCAATATCAACGTCATCGTGTAGTCTCCTTGTGTACTCCTTATTGTCAAATTCATGGAGACCCTTTTGTATCTTTTATCTTTTGTAAGAAGAGAGTCTTGGTCAGAGTCAAGTTCATATTGTTGTTTTGGTTTTAGTAAAAATGTCATATTACGTAGGTTCCCTTTTATTCCCACTACCTAACATGAAAAAAAAACAAAGAAAATTATCTATCTACCATTGATTAGTGTAACAAGTAGACACTAAATTTTGTTTTTGAGAAAGCTAAACTCAGGGCTCAAACTAATTATCTATCCTCCACAGGTTTTCATTGGTCTAACTACATTGGTTCATTTAGGCTTCAATATTCTATATGAGATATTATATAGCTATCTAAGATATCTTATGGAGTGAAGGGAAAAATCTCATTAACTCCTCTTTGCTTTCCTTGAGAGATAAGAGGCAATGAACAATAAAATTCCACTAATAACAATCTTAAAAATGATAACTTTACTGAAAATACTAATTAGCATTAACTTGTAGCATGAAGAGATAGACTTGAATGTATCTAGAAGAATACTTTCACATATATTGTAAGTTTTGGTAGAAACCTTCCTTAACCTTAGTTGAAGTCTCTCATTAAGAAGAAAACCTTTAGGTACTATGGATAACTAAGTCTTTGATTACGAAGAAAACCTTTAAGTACTATGGATAATATATGTTTTTATGCTTATTATGCCTAGTATCTTTTGAATTTTTAAAACTTTCACATATATCATAAGTATTGGTAAAAACTTTCCTTAACCTTAGTTGAAGTCTCTCATTAAGAAAAAAAAAACATTTGAATACTATGAATAATATATGTTTGTATGCTTATTATGCCTAATATCTTTTGAATTTTTAAAACTTGAATTACATTGTGTGGTAAGAAGACTTCCATATCTATTTAGCAAGGACAAAATTTCAATTGCAATGATAATAAAAACACCATGAACATTGAAATACATGAACAACATGATGATCTCTATGGTATTCCAAGCAATAGGTGCACAACCCACCTATCATGCAATCAAGGTAATACATGTTGCATTCGCTCTTCTTTGAATCCCCGTGAATGGAGGACCCATTTCATGGTCCTACGATGTTAACATCCTTCACACTTTTAGTTGTCAATGCAAAAAATCTGTAAGTGCATTGAGGCGTATTAAGGGTGCGTAATATATCCATATATTCAAGGCTTGTGAGACAAAATTGAATTGTAGAAAGACACCGATTGTACATTTGGTATGTTACTTGAGAGTATTGAGGATTTCTAATGAGTAATAATCATTTCTTCTTCTCAAATGTTAAAATATTATACAATATATTTGAATTGACTAATCAATCTTTTCTTCCTGCTTCACTATAGAAATAATTGTAGAGTAAATTCTATTTAAGAATTGGATGTATTAAAGAGTGAGAAAGGTGCCCTCATTTAACAAACACATTTTATATTCATCACATCTATTCATTTGATCATGAGTTGGAACTCAATATTTAATGTTTCGTGCAAAACAATAACTAAAGTATAAATTGTGATTTGATTATTTTTTTATATTTTTTATTTAAAAAATATCAAAAAATTAAATTAATTAAATTTATAATATATTAATTAATAAAATTAAAAAAATTTAATAATATATATATATATATATATATATATATATATATATAATTAAAATAATTTTTTAAATAATTTATTTTTTTTAATTAAAAAATATTTTTTTCCAAACACATTAAAATTAAATCTTGAAAAGACTAAATTCTTGAACTTACATATTAGTGTTACTAGATCTATTATGATATTATACTTGGCGGGGAATGATAAAATTTAAAATTGATATTGAGATATTGATGAAATTTGTAAAACTAATATATTTAACACTAATCAAATAATCACAATGAAGGACAATGGCTAATTGGAAGTGTGGGAAAATTTTTACAATTTTAATATAGTAATTGTTAGTTGTTGTGTGAGTAATTATTCAAGATATAGATAACTTTAACTTGTGGTGTTGTATGGAAAGAATTATGATCATCGTAAAGAAGTTGAGTTTCATAAGTTTTGTGTTTTATAAGAAAGGGTATGAGAAAGTATTATAATAAGAATTGAAAAGTTTGTTTTTTTAAATTTTAGTGATATGATTGGTTTATGGAAGTCATTAGATTTATTATAGGGGTGAAAGTGATTGATTATAGATTGATTAGTTGGTAACTAATCATTTTAAATATGTTTTATTGGTCTACAAAATTTAATTATAGGCTAGTTATTTACAATCAATCCTTTTAACAAATCATTATAAAAAAGTGATTAATTTGTTTGTATTTAAATCCATTCATAAGTGAGTTATGGAGTCCATAAAGTTTGAGTAAATATTAGTTGGTTGGTAAAGAAGGTTGATAACCCATCCTTCTAACAAATCACTAAAAAGAATCTTGTTAATTGACAATGAAAATCATTTAAAAATTACAAAAAGACATTATCATGTCTATTAATTTTGATTTTAAATTGATTAATAATTAAGAATAATATCTTATTTCTAAATTAAATTACTTTAAAACATGATTAATTAATTGGTTGATTTTCATATATATTAGTTAAAAAACCATAAAAACTAAAATATAAATAAATTCTTGTATTTCCAATTATAATACTTCATTCATAGTTATTTATATTGAATCTTAAAAAACACCACATTCAAAATTTCAATAAATTTGATTTTTTATATGTTATAAAGTGTCTTTGAATGAAATCAAAGGAGGTCAAAACCATATGGACAATTCCACCATGGAAAAACTATAGTTTGACTATGGAAGGACTACCTCAAATACTATTAACGAACGATGGCGCTAGGTGGTTATTGTTGCATTTTTTTTCCTTTACTATAGAAGGACTACCTCAAATACTATTAACGATGGAGCACTAGGTGGTTATTGTTTACCCAATTTGAGTAACATTTCCTTCATACATGTCTGCATAGTGTGGTTGCTAAAAGAAATCATGTGTATTCTTTTGAAAATGATTTTTATCTATGGCCATAACTTTAGGTTGTTAAATGTTAGAAGGTGAGCATAATGATCAAGAATGTAATGATCAAATTTATACATTTTTTATTCAATTTTTTTATGATGAAAAGTTGAAAATACAATTGTAGTAGTTTAAAGTAAGTGTGATTTTAGGTTGTTAAATGTTAGAAAGTGAACATAATGATCAAGAATGTAATGATCAAATTTATATATTTTTATTCAATTTTTTTATGATGAAAAGTTGAAAATACAATTGTAGTAATTTAAAGTAAGTATACACTTAGTTAAAAATTATTTTAAATTAAATAATGTGCTTTTAATTGTTTACTTTGTTTTATTTTCATAATATATATTTATATTTATATAAATAGAACTACCTTTTAAAAAGTTTGAATGGGCTTGATGTTAATAATTAGGTCTTTATGTTAATACAAACTTGATTAAAAATTAGCAAGCCTGCTGT
>CBVK0100086677.1:0-20572 GCA_900067695.1 Picea abies
TCCAGTGAGTATATTATCTCTCCCTGTGGAAGTCTTCTTTTCTCGTTTCTGGTTGTATTTCATATTTAATTAAATACAGACCCCATAGCCCAATGGAGGTGTAGACTGTCTCAACCAATTTCAAACATACTTTGACAACAAACCTACAGATTTCTTTACCTAGCCTAATATCTAAATTAAAAACATAGCTAAATCATATAGAGAGATCTCTCTCTGAATATGGAAGGGCTAGATCTCAGCTTTAAAAGTGGTTGGATAAAGTTACCTTTGTATATTTCTTCTGTTTCAACCTCTAGGAAATTTACCAAATGCTAACACCCCAAAAATGACAACTTTGTAGAGTTTTCGTTAAGTTGATAACTATGTTAACTGAGAATCATGGACGTTGGCAGCATGTCTGAGTCGTCAGAGTGGTCAAGTGAAATGGAAATCGTTGATCCATCGAAGAGTGGTCTCGACAAATCATGGACCGTTGGTTGTAGTGTGAGTCATTGGAGTGGGTTGTGATACTTGAGAACATATTCTGATGACGAGAATATCCGAGGACCATAGATCCATTGGATGATCCATCTCAATTGTTGGATCTATGATGATCTGCTTCGATGGAGAGTGACGTCAGGGTGATGTGTTGTGACAACTTGTCAGTGAGGGTGATGTGGATGCCAGTGTGATAACTAGCGTGTCCCAAGGGGTGACACGTATCAAACGTTGATTGTGCTAGAATGAGTGTGGGCCTAGTTAGGCATGAAGACCTTTAGAATGTTATATCAGCATTGAGTTTGATAAAAAAATAGATCTCTACCATTCATTAGAGTGGTTTGTGTTACTAGAAGTAAAGATAATATGATGACGACGATGATGAAATCCAAGAGTACTTATGAGCCGTATATCCGCAAGAAGACGAAATTCAATCTCAGTCGTAGATCTGTCATGGTCCCACATGATCAGTTAAAGAGAAAATCAAAAGACATGAGATAATCGTCATGTAGGATGAAGGAGAGATGCGACCAAAGCCATTAATTTCACACTGTGAGGACTGTAGGATTAGTTAGAACAGATCATCATAAAAGAGTTGTAGAAATAAAAGTTTATTCTCGTGTTCTTTCTATCCTAACGACGAAGATCGTTGGCCTTGTGGAAAGGAGAGAATAGATCGATGGTCGTGATTTAATAAGGGACAAATCCGACTACTTTTGAGTTTCGAGGTGGTGTTGAGGGATTCAGTACCTCAATAGTCCCAATGAACATGATCGCAGATTGACAACAAAAATTCAATGGAGACCTAGATCAGACGGTGGTTGAGTGGTGAGAACCAGTGAATGCGATTGTGTCCAATATAAGGGAACCGAGACTGGTTTTCATGGAGGAGTTTCAAAGGATATTGGAAGCCCGATCTTGAGGAAGAAGCAAAGGGAGTTGGAGCCAACCCCATGGATTTATTTTTGTGAACAAATCCATGAAATCCTGTAGTGTATAAATTGTCGAATATGTCTTGAGGAAGAATGTAAGTTAATGAGGAAGGATGCGGATGTAAGGATAAGCGAGTTGAGGCCCTATGGTTTGCAATGAGTAAGGATGGAAAAGTGAAGAGTACATGAGTAGTGGATCAAGTGAAGAGAATCTATGAAGATTCGAGGTTTGAGGATGTCAGATGAAACTCCAAAATGTTTATGGGCCTCGATGGGCGTAGTTGATATGTCAACTTCCTGAGGGCGTAACTTTTACATATGAACTCCCTTTGAGGTGCTCAATACCTCATCGAAAAGGTCTAGCTAAGAAAAAAAAATTATGTTTGACCTAGCATTTTCCTTCACCTACATGTTAGGCGATGCTGAGCCAAAAAAACGTTGCTTAGGGCCTCAAAATGGTCCCAGATGTTTGGGACCCAAAAAACTGCAGAAAAACTTCCAAAATGGAAAATTGTAATTTGAGCCAGTGGAATAGGTGGGTGGACACCAATTTACACCTAGATCATTCCCCCCCCCTCAGGAAGTAATGGTCTCCATTTAATCAATTTCCTCCATCAGATGGGGAAAATTATAATGAATCTGACTCTTAGTGAGCCACTTGCCATAATGAAGAAAATGCCCTTATTTGATGACTCGATAGAGTTGGATGGTTTTCCGGAAGGTGTCCTTTACCTTGGTGTCTATGATCCAATCAAATTTCTCCTATTTGATGTAGTTAGGATTGAGTTCTGTAGGGGCCAACTTCTCGTCCATGTTCGAAGTGTCCAGAAGAGGTGGAAAATATGGTCGGAGCAGTTCCACATTAAATACCAGGTGCAAGCCAAGGAAAGGAGGAATACTTAATTCAAAAGAATTCTCACCCACCGCCTTGGTGATTGTGTAAGGCCCGTATCAAAGAGGGAATAGCTTCTGATGGGGTCCTGTGAGACACTCTTTCTACAAATGCAACCACACCTTATCTCCCACCTAAAATTTTTGTTGTACTTGGTGTTGATGGTGGTGTTGCTTGTACTTGGCATTGGATTTTTTCACAATATCATGAACTTGTTGTTGTATGTGTTGGATGTGCTCAACAAATTTGGTTGCCTGATCAGCCTTGGTCTCAGTATGGGAGGACTCTTCATGTGCAACTATAATGGGAAGAGCTATGTTAATTCAGGCCAATGGTTGGAACCCTAAGCACACCTAAAAAGGGATGTGGCCAATAGATTTGTGGAGGGATCTGTTGTAGATATGTTGAACATAAGGAAGGATTTCATCCCATGTGCGTGGATGTTTGGAATTGTATATCCTCAGGATATAGACAATCATCCCGTTGACTACCTTTGTTTGTCCATCAATCTGTGGGTGGAAGGTAGTCAATTCAGTCAACTTGGTGTCCATCATTGACCATAAGGCTAGACCAAAAAATCACTCAGGAACCTACTATCTTGATTGGAGATAATAGTTCGTAGGAGACCAAAATGAACCCAAACATGTGTAAAGAAGAGGTTGGTGGTGACCTCAGTTGTGATGCTCTTCTTGCAAGGTGCAAAAACTACCATCTTAGAGAATCGATCAATGACCATGAATAAACAGTCATTCCCATGATTGGTTGAAGGCAGACCAGACATGTATTCCATGGAGATGGAATCCTAAGGCCTATCTAGAGTAGGAAGAGGGGTGTATAATCCTTGCTTCTTGATGGCAAGCTTGGAAATGACACAGAAAGTGCATGATCTAATGTACTTGAAAACATCTTGTTGAATCTTCGACTAATAAAAATGCTTTTGCAGTACTCCCATTGTCTTTTATACACCAAAATGTCTCGCTTCCCAGCTATAATGAGATTTACATATCAACTTTGCACACTTTCTTGAGGGAACACATAGATCGATTAGATGACATGACAATCCATCCTAAAGATGAAATTATGGAGCTGTTTTTCTTGCACTCAATGTTTGATAACTAGTAGCAAAGTCAGAGTCATTATTGTATAATTGTGGCCATCCAAATGTCTCATGTCCACAAGAGTTAATAATTGTGGTTAGCGCTGCCATCGGGGGTCAAATGAAGCAATTTGTGACATGGTTGGTGCTACCCTTCTTGTACTTGATATTCAAGTGGAATTATTGCAGGTACATGGACCACTTCTTATGGAAGCCATTTTGTAACTTTCCTTGTGTCTGCATGAATTGCAGAGGCCTATGATCAATGTGGATGATCGTTTCCTTCCCTAGAATGTAATTATTCCATTATGGACATGCCTGCAAAATGGATTACATCTCTTTTTCATAGGTGGGGTATTTGTGAACAACATCATATGGAGTTTCATTGTGATAGGCTATTAGATTATCATGTTGAGTGAGGACTGCATCGATAACATAATATGAAGCATCTAATCTCAAATGGTTGTTGTAGGTCTAGTAGAATAATGAATAGTGTTGATTAGAGGTAGAATTTCAAATTGTTGAATTCTTTCTGTTGGGGAACGAATGAAAAAAACTTGGCCTTCGCTCCACCCTTTTTCACTTAGCTTAAGGCCCAAGCAATATGAGAGAACCCCAACACAAACCGATGATAGAAGTTGGTGAGGCCCAAGAAGATTTGGAGCTCGGTCATTTTATTTGGGGCTGACCAATCGCAAATGGATAATATCTTGGCTGGATCCACATGCACACCCTTCTTATCCATGATCTATCCCAAATATTGGATTCTTTGCATGTTGAAGAAACACTTCTCCAAATTGCATATAACTTGTGTTATCGCAGGGTGCCCAAGACCTCCTAAATATGCTTCAAATGTTCCTCCCAAGTTTTGTTGAAGATGAGGATGTCATCCAAATATATGACCATAAAGGAGTTTGTGAGTGACCATAATATATTATCCATCATCTACATGAATGTGGCTGGCGCATTAGTCAAGCCAGAAGGCATGACCAACCACTCAAAAATAACTTCTTTAGACTTGAAGGTTGTCTTCCACACATCATTTTTATCAATCGACGCCTGGTGGTAGCCTAACTTTAGATTAATATTACTGAAAAACTTGGCTCTCTTGAGTTGATCGAGAAGATCATCAATCTGAAGAATTGGGTATCGGTTATTAAATGTGATCATTCAGGGCTCTGTAATTAATGAAAAGTCACCATGTCCTATTCTTCTTCTGTACCAGAATAATTGGGCTCCTGCAAGGTGATGAGCTTGGTCTAATGTGGCCCTTCAGAATTAGCTTTGGATCTAACATTTGATTTATTCATTATCCATAATAGAACGCTTGTATATAGGGCAGTTAGGAAAAGGAGCATTGGGCATAAGATCAATTGAGTTCTTTACCTCATAGTGCACATGCACCCCAGTAGGTGAGGCAAATATGTTTTTGTACACCTCTATTATTATATCCACATGTTGTTGTTGTGCAGAGAGACCCCATGTAGAGGTTTTGGTAGTTGTAGTGACCTTCCATCAACCTTGTGATCTAACCATACAAAGGAAAAATCTCCCTATACGAGAGACAACCTTTCTGCACTTTTTCATGGAGATTAAAGAGACCACAGCATTTGGGACTTCCTCTGGTATCCTGTAGAGTTGATCTCCCAAAGTAATAATTCACACTACGGGGCCTAGATTCATAAACAACATGACACTTCAACATATATGGTTTTCCTAACAAAACATCACAACCTTCAAGGGGGGAAACATCACACAATACCTCATCTTTGAAGGGTTTTATGTCGTAGTGCAGGTGACATTGTTGGCTGACGTGGATGTCCTATACCTGGCTAATCCAACTGATGGTGTATGGATGAGGATGCAACATCGTTGTCAGGTTCAACCTCTTGAAAAACCATTTTGAGATCAGGTTCTTCTGGCTCTCGCTCTCAACAATGAAATGGAGTGGAGTACCCTTCACCCACATATGTGAGTGGAAGAGACACTCCCCTTCTTCGTGCTCCTCTGGTTCCTTTGGTTAGACTTTTGTGGTAGCGATGGTGACACTAGGTTCTGCAACAATGATCTTTCTTCCCTTTTCTAGCTCTAAATCAGATTCCGAGTCAACATATATCCTTGAGGCTTTCGTCTCAGCCAACAACAAATTTCTGCAGTGACATTCATCAGTATTGTGCCAAGGAATTTTGTGGAACTCACACCATTTTCCAGTGTCCTTCTTCGACTTCCAATTACCCTTCTTTGCTAGTGACTTGGGATGGTTATCCTGGGGCTAGCCATATTTTCTCTATCCTTTGGCCTGGGAGTTAGGGCCACGCTTACCATACTTTGGCTATTGCGGATTTGCAGACCATAACTCCCGCTTGTTTTGTTGCTTACATATTTTTCTCGATTTTGACAACATATCAATAAGAAACTCCCAATGATGAGATGTATAGAAAATCCATTTAAGTTTGGATGTACATGTGTAGATCCCCACTGTAATTTAAGAATAGATGTCTCTCAGATTCTTTGATACCTCGCTTGGTACATAAGGTATGGAAGGTATGTTAGACAACTGAGAGGGGGAGGGGGGGTTACTGTGCTTAAACAATTATACCCATTTTACTCATTACAGAACACTTAATGATGATCAAAATAATTTAGGGAAGTAAGCAATAGAGTATTCAACATCAGTCACACATATGAAGTATACAGAGGCATATATTCTTGAGGAAACCCATAAAGGGAGAAAACCTCTTCTTCTTAATATGATAAGTAGTCTTTATTTTCTGTACATTATCATTCTTATGAGCGCCCACTCTTTGTGAGGCTACCATCTCTATTTTACAAGATGCAACTTATTGAGAGTACCAACTCTTTGGTTTCTCTAGCACCCACTAGAAGGAAGCACCAACTTCCAGTCACACAGGCACCAACTTGTATAACAGAGAACAATGGTTCTCCCTTGCACCACCCTACCACCCTGGTTTTTTTGGCTACAACCAGATGTAATATACAACTTCCTGTGTTCAAGCACCCACTTGAAACTCTGAGGACAACAATCCTCCCTAGAACCACCCTACCACCCTGAGATATAAATCTTTGCTTGCTGAAATTTATTACAGTGATACAACATTTATTAATGACTTACCAGTCTCATCACTATTATGATAAATTCTCTACTCTTCCTACATCAGTGTCTTTATGCTCACATGTTATTGTGCTTTATTCTTTGTGTGCCATATCCATTCTATGCACTATGCCTCCCCTTTGCACTTTCTCACTCTATTCATGATGTATTCTTCATTACATATAGTTCAACTTGTTTTACAAAGAAACAACAACCTTCCTCTGTCTCGACATATTTATTTTATTCATGCTTTCATCATCTGTCACACTCTACATCTCCAACACTCATTGTCGGTAATCTCAAAATGCTCAAGAGACATGATTCCAATGCTCAAGAACAATAATTCAACTGCTTAGGAACAATTATTCAATTAGTGTAACTAAATCGTAACTGATCAAGAAATCACGAGATGAAAAAACAACCCTTCGATCATATTCGGTTTGATCAACGTCGTTGGATTATACATGTGGAGGCTTTTTGATCCACAAGTCCTTGTGAAATTTATTTAAATCTCTTATATCACATGACCAACGACGATGACCAAATGCTAGGTTTAATGAGTGCTTATCAATTCAATAGTCATGATTCAATCTTCTGATAAGATGGAGAGCTGACGGAACTTCACCCTTCGAAACTTCGGGTTTTCAACTTTTTGAACCTTTGAATCAGATCGGACGGTTTATTTCACGGAAACAAATCAATGGTCAGATTTGATCCTTACACTCATCCTTTCATTGTTCAATCTGACGGCTAGGACTTAATCAAACATTGAGATGGACAACTATCGAAATGTCTCCCTTCAGAACTTCGGGATTTCAAATTTTCAAACTTACATTATCCTTCCACTATACTATGATCAACGATTGAGAATACACCCGAAGTGATATTTCAGATCGGATGACTCGTGTCCTTGTTGATGTGGTTTGATGACATGGTCTGCAACACATCCTTGTTGACATGGTTTGCTGACATGATCTCCCATATGTCCTTTGTTGACGTGGTTTGCCACATGTCCTTGCGGACGAGGTTTGTTGGCGTAGATATCCCTGATCTAACGGTCATCGTATGTTCTCCAGATCCGATGGTCCTTATTCATTTCGGATTTTTGGCTCTCCTGGCTTCGGGTTTTTAAAATCTCAAACTGAAAAATTTGAAGTGAGATTTTTCCAGAGCTTAACCTCCTTGCATCTTTATACCTAAACTAAATCTTGTTCGTCGATCATGATCTTGGATCGATGGCTTGATCTGTCTACAATGCAACTCTTCTAGCTTATCACGTCATTCCACTTAGAATGATCCAATGACTGATGAAAATTCGCATAATTGAGATCTCAAATCTTTTACCTCGCTTATCCTATCCTTCCACTCTAAATGATTTGACGATTGAAGGGAATTCGGGTTTGATCCGACGACTGATGGGTATTCAGATAATCAAACTCTCATCCCTTTTACCTCACTTAACCTATCCTTCCACTTTAAAATGATTCGACGGTTGACGGGAATTTGGGTTTGATCCGACGACTGACGTGTATTCGAATAATCAAATTCTCAACCCTTTATCTGCGCTTATCTTATCCTTCCACTTAAAGTGATCCGACGATTGCGAATATTCTCGAAGAAGATCAACGATCAAGGATGGTTGTGGAACCACAACTTGCGAGTGATTTAACTCGTCACAAAAAATCTGCAATTTGAATTTGTGCGTCGTTGGTGAGTCAACCAGAATCGTCGATATTCGAGGCTATAAGATCTGATGGTCCTGACTAATTGCAGGATTAGAACTAGCGTGATATTTAATTCTCCTTCCGATATCCACAATCTATCCCTGTCGTTGATATGGAGATTGCGCATCCGACGGTCACAACTCAATCCAACTTAATAAGATTGCTTGTTGGATCAACCACAATCATCGATATCCGAGTCTATGAGATCTGATGATCTAGACCGATTGCAGGATTGAAACTAGCGAGTTGTTTAATTCTTATTTCGCTCCTCGCAATTCATCCCTGTCGTTGATCTGGCTTGCAGATCCAACGGTCACAATCCTCCAACAGTCCTCAAGCCCATGGTCACTCAGATGACCGACACTCGTTATATGAGATGATAAACACCATGAATTTCTTGGTCGGATGACTTCTGAGGCTTCTCACCCTGAGCTCACACTTTTCCTTCCGAGATTTGATCTCTGCATACTGTTCACTACTCCTCCCGAGCTTACATTTATTATTCTGAGATTTGATCTCTGCTTACTATTCGCTCCTCCTCCTGATCTTATGATTTTCCTGTTTTCCATCATCACTGTTGTTCTTGCCATCAATGACAAGCACACTCTTCCTGTAAAATATGCCAACAATCTCCTTCTTTGGCATTGATGGCAACCCTGAAAGATTGCTTAGATCTCCAATTGTAGCATCCAGACCACACCTTCTTCTCCCCCTTTTACATCAATGTTAAAGAAAACAGAGAGTGATTCTGTGATCCCCCTGATCATATATACTAGGAGCACTCTCCCCCTAATCAGATAGACTATTTTAGCTGGATAATGGGGTCATGCCCAACTTCTGGCATAGATACTCAAATTGAGCCTTTGCAAGCGGTTTAGTGAAGAGATCAACAATCTGATCTTTGGATGGAATATAATGCAAAGAAACAATAGTGTTTGTCACCTGATCCCTCAATAAGTGATACTTTATGGGTATATTCTTGGTCTTGGAGTGAAATATAGGATTCTTTGACACACTAATTGCACTAGTATTATCACAATGAATTGGGATCAGTGCAATATATTTTACCTCCAAGTCTGCAAGTCTTTGAATCATCCACAATACTTGGGTACAACAAGTGGCAACTGCAATATATTCAGCTTATGTAGTTGATAAGGAAATGGAACCTTTCTTCTTTCTCAACCATGCTACAAGGGAATCTCCTAAGAAGAAATCACCTGCACTCGTGATTTTCCTTTCACCCACGCATTTAGCCCAATCAACATATGAATAGAATGATAGTTGAAAATTATGATTCCTAGGATACCATAGGCCATAGTTCATCGTTCCTTTCAAATATTTGAATATTCTTTTGACAGCTATCAAATGACTTAGGTGCAGACTGATACCTTCCTACCATTCCAACAACATGCATTATGTTTGGATGAGATACTGTGATGTAAAATAGAATGCCTATCATAGAACTATATGAACTTTGATCAACATCAGGTGACCATAGGTGTGCTCACAGGTGTAGAATCTTCCATTTGAAACATTTTCAATACTTCTCTTAGATATTTCTCCTGAGAAAGAAATATTCCTTCAGACCTCTTAGTAATTTGCAAACCACGAAAAAATGGCAGTTCCCTTATCATAGACATTTCAAATTCAGACTGCATGGCAGAAGAAAACCATTGTACCAATGAATCATTATTACTTTCGAAGATGATGTCATCTACATAGACCAACACAATGAGCAAATCATTATCCTTTGTTTTGATATATAGATTTTTGTCAATTGTTTCTCTCTTGAACCCTTTGTCTTGAAGATACTTATCCAGTCTGTAGTACCAGGCACGGGGAGCTTGTTTCAACCCATATAAGGCTTTCTTCATCTTACAGACAAAGTCAGGATTATTTGACAGTTGGAAACCTTTTGGTTGTTCCATATAGGCTTCTTCTTCTAAATCTCCATTAATAAATGCTGACTTAACATCCATCTAATATACTTTAAAGTTCTTATGACATGCACATGCAAGAAACACTCTAATGGATTCCAATCTTGCCACTGGTGCAAAGGTTTCATCAAAATCTTGTCCTTCAATATGTGCATAGCCCTTACAAACCAATCTTGCTTTGTTCCTGACAACTTGTCCCTGCTCATTCAATTTATTCTTAAAGACCCATTTGGATCCTATGACATTTTTACCTTCAAGTCTAGGAACCATCTCCCAAGTATTGTTTTTCTCAATCTGGTCAAGTTCATCATTCATGGCTTTAACCCAATGGTCATTTTCCCTGGCTGCATTAACATCTTTAGGTTCAAGAAAACACAGAAAGGCAATTTGAGATTGTTTTGAGACATTATTCAACTGCTTTCTTGCCCAAACTCCTTGGTTTAGATGACCAACTATCTGATGTTCAGGATGATTCTTCCTAATAACTCTGGAGGGTGTCTTTGTCTTGATCTCCTGGTTTGAGTCTTGTAGAGTATTTGTATCTAACTCAGAGTCTTCTCCTTCTGATTCTTGGACCTGTTCATATTTAGTTTCAGTTTCCTCTGTAGTAGACTCAATATTTCTCACCTCTCTTATTGGGACTCCTTCATCAACCCTTAAATCAATGCAATCAACTAATTTAGATAATATTTTATTAAAGCATCTATATCCTTTACTATTGGTAGCATATCCTAAGAATATGCCTTTATCAACCCTGTCATCATACTTGCCAAGGTTTTCATTATTGTTCTTTATGTAGCACTTACTCCCAAAGAATTTGAGGTGTTTGATTGAAGCAGGTCTTCCATACCACAGTTCATAAGGTATCTTTTCACTGTGTGGTCTGAGGTGGGATTTGTTAAGAATATGGACTGTTGTGTGTATTGCTTCTACCCAACAGTTTTGACCAATTTTCTTCTCATTCATCATTGACTTGGCCATTTGCTAAAATGTTCTCTTTTGCCTCTCAACTACTCCATTTTGCTGTGGAGTTCCTGGGATTGTGTATTCTCTCTTGATCCCATGTTTATCACAGAATTCCTTGAAATCACTTGATATAAATTATCCTCCTCTGTCTAATCTTACTTCCTTTAACCTGTTGCCTGTTTGATTCTCAGTTAAAGCCTTAAATATTTTAAATTTCTCAAATGCTTCAGCTTTTTATTTGAGAAAAGCAACCCAAGCGAGTCTGGAGTAATCATCAATGATCAACATGAATTAGTTTTCCTTCCTTGTGCCTTCTTATCTTGATGGTCCACATAAATCCATATGAACTAATTGGAGTGGTTTCTCTGTTGAAGTAGAGATCTTGGATTTAAACTGTGTCCTGGTTAGCTTTCCTACTTGGCAGGGTTTACACACAGAATCTCGTGGCTTTGATATTCTTGGAAGATATTTAATTGCCTCAAGATTTTTTTTCTTGATTAATTGGTCAAAGTTTAGATGTCCAAGTCTCATATGCCATAACCAAATTTCATCATGTTTTCTTAGATGACACTCTTCTCTATCTTCTTTCAACACATATACATTATTCTTCGTCCTTATGCCTTTAGCCACCACTTGTCCTGAGTTTACATACTTTATCTTACAATCTTTGGAAGTGAACACCACTTCACATCCTCTGTCACACATTTGACTTACACTAAGAAAATTATGTTTTAGCCCATCTACAAGCAAAACATCCTGGGCTTTTCCTTTACCATTACTCAAACTCACCATCCCTTTACCCATGATTTTACCTGGTTCATCATTTCCAAAGGTCACATTTCTTGTTTTTATTTTACTTATAGACATAAACTTATCCTTATCTCCAATCATGTGCTTGGAACATCCACTGTCTATATACCAGGGGTATTTTGTTTTTTGAGCTAAAAGTACTAGACCACATTTTTCACTATCTTTCTTTTTCCATGTGCTGGCATTTCTAGCTAAGGGTTTTATCCTTGGATCTTCTTTGTAATTCTTCATATGGAAGTTTGTAGCTTTGTGGCTGAAGTTATGACAATTATTGCATTCGAGCTCATTGTTCAATAGGTCAAAGTGATTGGTGCAACTTTGTCTAGTCATTGGTTGTTTAGTTCTATGTTGCAAAGATTGTTTATTTCTTGATCTCCTCGATTGCATGTCTCTAAACTTAATTTGATAATTTGCAATCTTATGACCAAAATTAGAGTAGGAAAAACAGTAACCATGGAAGAAATTTTGGTACTTGAAGGATGGCCTTCTTCTTGGCATTTGTTGCTCCAACTTTTGATGTCTTTGTTTTTTATCAGGGATCATCTTGTCTTTATTGGCTCTTGGTGGTAGATTACTCACATGGTCTGATTGTATGCTAACTTGGAACTTGATCATCTTTACTAACTCTTTGTTTTTTGGCTATTTGCTGCTTGAACCACTTACATAGCCTAAACTAGTATTCAACAAAGGAGATCTTTGTTTGCTCAAAATGTCATTTAATTCTGCTGAGGCTTTAATGATTTAAACTTCTCCATCTCTTTTCTGGTAAGAACTACCTCTTCTTCCAAGGCTTCACATCTTTCCTTATTCTCTGATAACTGTTGTTTCAAAATGTCCTCTATTTTCTTTGCCTCTTCTAATTCCACTTTTAGCAAGGCAAAGTATTCATCAGGTTTTTTACTGTCTTTCTCGAATTGTATCAACAATTGTTTTTTCTTTTTCTTCTTAAATCTGAGTCTAGCAATTTCTTCTAGAGCACTGATTAGTTCTCCTTCCAAGTCAACCACAACTTCTTCATAATCAACATCACTTCTTGTGATTTTATTATCATAGTCCTCCTTGGCCATAAGCATAAATTCATTAACCTTATCTTCACAAGAAGAATCACTATCTGTGTCTCCTGAAGGGTCATCATTGTTTACACATAAACTTTTCTTTTTACCAAATCTCTTGGATTTGTACTTCTCTTCACCTTCAACATTCTGGTCCTTCTTCTTGTGTGGAAATTTAGATGCAAAGTGACCTATCTTTCCATAGTTAAAAAATTTGAAGGGAAACTTGCCTTGGTACTTGCCTAATCCCTTATGTAGTCTTCTCACAAATTTTTCTTCAATTTCATAAGGCTGAAAATCCTCATTCTTACCCGCTTTGCATGATGCTTATCTAGAGGTGCATTTATATTTACCAATCCTCATTTCATAAGAAGTCAGAGTTCCCAGGAGTTGGTCAATAGGCATAGATTTTAGATCAATAAGTTCTTCTATAGCAGAGACCTTTGGGTTGAACCTATCTAGAAAAGATCTCAAATTTTTCTGAACTAAAGAGACAACCTAATTTTTTTCACCAATTCCTTTCATTGCATTTACTAGTTCTTCAACTCTCAAAAAGTACTTCCCAACAGTTTCATCCTCTTTCATATTTAGTTGTTAAAATTGTAATTTGTAGGTTTGAATCTTGGTATCCTTTACCTTCTCATTACCTTCATAACTGCTAATGAGTTTGTCCCACATTTCTTTGGTAGATTCTAAGTGCATAAATTTTACAAATTCTGCTTCTTCAAGCCCACTCAGAATATCATTCATAGCCTTAGCGTTGAAGCTGAATTGTATCTTATCATCCTTAGAAGCTAGTAAAACTGGATTTACATAACCAATCTCTAACACATCCTAGACATCTTCACCTAAAGCCATTATATAGGTTCTCATCCTAACTTTCCAGAAGGCAAAGTTTGTTCCATTGAACAGGGGTGCCTTATTGGTTGAAGTTACTTCATGGCTAGTCATCTTTAAGCTCTAGGATCTACCCTTAGATAAAAGGAACCCTCTCTAATACCAATTGTTAGACAACCGAGAGGGGGAGGTGAATTAGTTGTTACTCTGCTTAAACAATTATACCCATTTTAAACTCATTATAGAACAATTAATGATGATCACAATAATTTAGGGAAGTAAGCAATAGAGTATTCAACATCAATCACACACATGAAGTATATAGAGACATATATTCCAGAGGAAATCCATAAAGGGAGAAAACCTCTTCTTCTTAATATGATAAGTAGTCTTTATTTTCTGTACATTATCATTCTTATGAGCACCCACTCTTTGTGAGGCTACCACCTCTGTTTTACAAGCTATAACTTGTTTAGAGCACCAACTCTCTGGTTTCTCTAACACCCACTAGAAGGAAGCACTAACTCACTGAGTGTTCCAACACCAACTGGATGGAAGCACCAACTTCCAGTCACACAGGCACCAACCTGTATAATAGAGAACAATGGTTCTCCCTTGCACCACCCTACCACCCTTGTTTTTCTAGCTGCAGCCAGATGGAAGCTACAACTTCATGTGTTTAAGAACCCACTTGAAACTCTAAGGACAACAATCCTCCCTAGCACGACCCTACCACCCTGAGATATAAATCTTTGCTTGCTGAAATTTATTACAGTGATACAACATTTATCAATGACTTACTAGTCTCATCACTATTCTGCTACACTGCTCTGCTCTGCCTTCATCAATGTATTTATGCTCACATCTTCTTGTGCTTTATTCTCTATGCACCATATCTGTTCTATGTGCTATGCCTCTCCTCTGTACTTTCTCACTATGTTCATGCTATATTATTCATTACATAAAGTTCAACTTGTTTTACAAAGAAACAACAACCTTCCTCTGTCTAAGCATCTTTATTTTATTCATGCTCTCATCATCCATTACACTCTACATATCCAACGCTCAATGTCGGTAATCTCAGAACAATCAAGAGCCATGATTCCAATGCTCAGGAAAAATAATTTAACCACTCAGGAACGATGATTCAGTTAGTGTAACTGAATCGTAACTGATCAATAAATCACGAGATGAAACAACAACCCTTCAATTAGATTCGGTTTGATCAGCGTCATTGGATTATACATGTAGAGGATTTTTGATCCACATGTCCTCGTGAACTTTATTTAAATCTCTTATATCACATGACCAATGACGATGACCATACGCTAGGCTTAACGAGCACTTGAGTTCTTATCAATTCAACAGTCATGATTCAATATTCTGATAAGACGGATGGATGATGGAACTTCGCCCTTCAGAACTTCAGGTTTTCAACTTTTCAAACCTTCGAATTAGATCAGACAATTGATTTCATGGAAACAAATCAATGGTCATATTTGATCCTTACACTCATCCTTTCATTGTTCAATCCGACGGCTAGGACTTAATCAAACATTGAGATGGACGGTTGTCGGAACTTCTCCCTTCGGAACTTCGGGATTTCAACTTTTCAAACTTACACTATCCTTCCATTGTACTATGATCAACGATTGAGAATACACCCGAAGTGATCTTTCAAATCGAATGAATCACTTCCTTGCTGATGTGGTCTACCATACATCCTTGCTGACATGGTTTACTGACATGATCTCCCATATTTCCTTTGCTGACGTGGTCTGCCACATGTCCTTGCGGACAAGGTTTGCTGACGTAATTTGCTGATGTAGATCTCCCTGATCTAACGGTCATCGTATGTTCTCCAGATCCGATGGTCCTTATTCATTTCAGATTTCCGGCTCTCTGGGCTTCGTGTTTTTCAAATCTCAAGCTAAAAAATATGAAGTGAGATTTTTCCGGAGCTTAACCTCCTTGCATCTTTATACCCAAACTAAATGTTGTTCGTCGATCATGATCTTTGATCGATGGCTCTTTCTGTCTGCGATGAAACTCTTCTAGCTTATCGTGTCCTTCCACTTAGAATGATCCAACGACTGACAGAAATTCACATAAATGAGATCTCAGATCTTTTACCTTGCTTATCCTATCCTTCCACTCAAAATGATCCAACAGATGACGGGAATTCGAGTTTGATCCAATGGATGACGGGTATTCGGATAATCAAACTCTCAGCCCTTTTACCTCGCTTAACCTATCCTTCCACTTTAAAATGATCTGACGGCTGACAGGAATTCGGGTTTGATCTGACGACTGATGGGTATTTGGATAATCAAGTTGTCAACCCTTTAGCCCCGCTTATCCTATCCTTCCACTTAAAGTGATCCAATGGTTTTGAAGATTCTTGAAGAAGATCAACGATCAAGGATGGTTGTGGAACCACAACTTGCAAGTGATTTAAATCGTCACCAAAACTCCACAATTTGAAGTTGTGCACCGTTGGTGAGTCAACCACAATCGTTGATCTTCGAGGCTATAAGATCTGACGGTCCTGACTAATTGTGGTATTAGAACTAGTACGATATTTAATTCTCCTTCCGATCTCCGCAATCTATCCCTGTCATTAATCTGGCGATAGCACATCCGACGGTCACAACTCAATCCGACTTAATCTGATCTCTTGTTGGATCAACCACAGTCATCGATATCTGAGTCTATGAGTTCTGATGATCTAGACCAATTGCGATATTGGAACTAGCGAGTTGTTTAATTCTTCTTTCGCTCCCCGCAATTCATCCCTGTTGTTGATATGGCGATTGCACATCCAATGGTCACAACTCAATCTGACTTAATCTGATCTCTTATTGGATCAACCACAGTCGTTGATATCTGAATCTATGAGATCTGACGATCTAGACCAATTGCAAGATTGGAACTAGCAAGTTGTTTAATTCTTCTTTCGCTCCTCGCAATTCATCCTTGTTGTTGATCTGGCTTGCAGATCCGACGGTCACAATCCTTCAACGGTCCTCAATCCCATGGTCACTTAGATGACCGATATTTGTTATATGAGACGATCAATGCTGTCAATTTCTTGATCGAACGACTGCTAAGGCTTCTCACCCTGAGCTTACAATTTTCCTTCTGAGCTTTGATCTATGCATATTGTTCGCTCCTCCTCCTGAGCTTACATTTTTTATTCTGAGCTTTGATCTCTACTTACTGTTCGCTCCTCCTCCTGAGCTTATGCTTTTCCTGTTTTCCATCATTGATGTTGTTCTTTCCATTAATGACAAGCACACTCTTCCTGTAAAATATGTCAACAAGGTATTTGTGAACTCTGACACTGTTTGGCCCCTCTCTTGGTGTAGTGTGGTCCATCTCATGTATTGTTCATCATAATTTCCAATAGGGTAATATTGTTCCTTGAGGGCATCAACAAAATTTGCCCAAGTGGGTCATGGCCCCAAAATTGTATGTTTCTCGCAGTAAGTCTCCCACCAATCTATGACATGGGGAAGGGCCTTACGGAACATGAAGGTGATATTTTCACCGTTGGAAAAATTGTGGACAGAGAAATAACCCTCTAGCAGACTTAACCATCTTTCCAAAGCATCTGCGTCTATCTGGCCTTCAAATAAAGGAATATCAAAGTTAACTTGTATCTTGAAGAGCATTGCACCTCTGAAGTGATTATTGGTTGAAGGTTCCTCCATTGTTGTCGACAGCCATTGAAGGATCTGGGTGAAATTATCCATCATCTTGTTCCTCTGTCATGCGAGGGATTCCTCGAGAAATAATTTGAAAGGATATCCTATCCCATCGCCCCTCTTTTATTCTGCCATGGGAGGTTTCTTGGGAAGGAGAGAATGATTGTCCTCAAGAGAAACAAGCTCAAGACCCAAATCTCTATACCCTGACCTCGTCAGGGACATGCACTAAGAGCGACAAGGAGCAGACTGCTCTGATACCACTGATTCATATTATTTTTAGAACGATATGAAGGAAAAAATATAACAAAGATATAATAAGGAAATACAAAGAGATATGGAAAGGAACACAATAATACAGTAAGCTCGGATTCTATTAATGATTGTTTGAAATAAAAAAAGATTGTAAAACGAAAAAGAACACAAGCTAGCTAGAATGGTGGTAGCTTATCTCTGAGGAGAGATGTCTCGACTACGCTCATTTGCAAGAAGTTGATTACATTGAGGCTCCAAAGGCCTTTTTAACATAAAGAAAAAATGAGAAAACCCTAAACATCGAAAACCCTAGGCCTGAGAGACAAAACACCAAAATATTTGTGGGCCCCGATGGGGGTAGTTGATACGCCAACTTTCCAAGGGCGTAAATTTTGCATATGAACTCCGTTTAGGGCGATCGATACCTCATCGGAAAGATATGTCCTAGGAAAACACATTTTGTTCGACCTAACATTTGCCTTTCAATATATTCTAGGCACTGTCGATCCAAAAAAATGTCGTTTAGGGCGTCAAAATGGCTCTGAAAGTTTGGGACCTGAAAAAATGTAGAAAAACTGCCAAGATGGAAAATTGCAATTTGAGCCAGTGGAATAGGTGGGTGGCCACCAATGTCCACCTAGATCATCATATTCTTAACATGTTGGTTCCTGGTGGATTGGTGTACGTTAATTGTAAGTGGGTTCTTACAATGAGGATTGGTGTCCTCATCTTATAAGCAGGTGGGTCCCTGTTAGAGTGAAATGTAAGTGGGTGTTTACTGCAGAGATTGGTGTCCCTCATAGGTTGAAGCATGTGCAGAATGTAATTCTTTTTTAATATAAGAAAAAAATTATGTGTTTTTCTTCCCTATTGGGTTTCCACGTAAAATATTTATGTACTATGCCTTTGTGTTGATTTCTGTTGATATGGTTAATTCTTTGTATTTCTTATGATTGATAATGTAATGTCTAGTTAAAATGGTAAAATCTGTCTAATATTGATTCACCCCCCTCTCAGTATTAGTGTATATTCCAACAATGTGTTTATCCAAGATTGGAGTTAATTAATCAAGACTTTAAATTATTTGTGCAAAAAAAACAATATGCTTTTTCAAAATTTGAAATTCTCTTAAAAAAAAAGAATGTGTTTAGGTTTATAGATTTTCTTTGCAAGAGATTATTCTTTTTGAAAAAAAATAATGTGTTTTAGTTTATAGATTTTCTTTGCAAGAGATTATTCTTTTGTAAAAAAAATAATGTGTTTTGGTTTATAGATTTTTTTTACAAAAGATTATTCTTTTTAAAAAAGAAGTAATGTGTTTTGGTTTATAAATTTTAAATTTTATTTTTAAAAGAAGTAATACACTTCTTCACACATTTGAGATTCTATTTGCAAACTAAACCATGTGTTTTGGTTTATAATCATTTTTTTATTTTATTTTTAAGCTTTATTGTTAATAAATATTTGTAAAAAAAAATTATATTATATAATTAATAAAAGTTTCTATATATTTGTATTATTAAAATATTTTTTATGATTAAAAATTAAAAATTTTATTTTATTTTTTCTTTAAAATTTTAAATTTATTCTTTCAAAATTTATATTTATTCTTCCAAAACTTTATATTTACTCTTTACCTTTACCAGTGTTATTTTTTATTTATTTGAATTTAGATTCAATCTTCCAAAATTTGAGACTCTCTATGGTTGTGTTTGAGTTAAATTTATTCTTTCAAAATTTATATTTATTCTTCCAAAACTTTATGTTTACTCTTTACCATTGTTATTTTTTATTTTTTTGAATTTTGATTCACTCTTCCAAAATTTGAGACTCTCTAATGGTTGTGTTTGAGATTTTTCATTCACAAATGATTATAACGATTTTGTTTTATTATCTTTGTTTGAACCTTTACAAGTAGTTAGTTTTTATTGATAAATTTTTTTTACAAATGCTTTATAATGATTTTGTTTTATTATCTTTGTTTGAACCTTTAGTACTCGTTAGTTTTTATTGACTAGAAAATTATATCATGCCGTTAATTAAAGTTTTCATTTATTATAATATAAATAACTCACATAAATTGAAATATGTTTTTTTTCTTCATAACTATTGGTTAAGACATTTAGGCCTTATTCTTGTATCGAAAAGGCTTATAATGAATATTGTTTTATTATAATGATTTTTTTGTTATTGTAGTTTGAGCTTTTATCATTCATAAGAAAAAATATATTATATAATTAATCAATGTTTTTATATATTATAATATAAATAATTCAAGTGAATGATGTTTTCATATATTAGTTTTTATTTAGTAAATATATTATTTAAACCTTATTTTTTTGGTTAATGATGTAAGCTTTCAAAAAAGCACTTAATTTCCATTGGTTTTGTGTAATTAGTGCTACTATTAAATAAATAAAAATAATTTAGACTTTTTTCTTTAATCATAAATAAAAATAATTTAGACCTTTTTCTTATAATCATATTGAAGAACTTTGGATATAGTGTTTATAAGATTGACATGATCTTTTAAGTTATATTGTTTAAGGCTACTATAGTTAGTCTCTTGTATTATGATTTCAAATGATTGATGTTAAAGAGTTGATGTCTTGTCATAGTATCATTGTTGTATTGATTGATGGCCTATGTTGTCATAGATGTAATTGATGTCAAATATGTCAAGTGGTGTTATAGTGATGTATTGTCAATAGACGAGATGATGTAAATATTGGTCATTATTTTCTTGTTATGGTTGACAGGGTGAGATCGGAAGAG